>DVQP01001375.1:0-15794 GCA_018231745.1 Danaus eresimus
AACTTGAAATAAACTGTTTACATGAAGCTATGTGAACAAATAGAGGTAAAACATACGAGGCGCATTTTACATGTATAACTCAAGAATTTAGCTTTTCGTACAAATAATTAATTTAATAGAATAAAGGAATCAAATACTAACAATATCTCATCGGCGCCTACCAATAATGTAGGTACGTCTAAACTCAATGGCCTGCAACTCACACAATATATAAAAACAAATTATTAGTACTAACATACCCAATCAATGAATAGAGTCGACTGCAACCAATAACTTAAATAAAACGAATATATTTTCGGATTTTCTACGCGAATCATCTCGTCGGCCCGTGATCACGGTTGCTTTGAAGTAACCGAAACGTCGGGATTATGTTGTTTTAAAGTAATTAAAAATCGCGTAGTAAATCCGAAAATATATTAGTTTTATTTAAATAACTCGTGGAAATCTTAGATCTCATTAACCAATAATTTAGCCTTGAAGGCTACGACCAGTAAATCGTTACTCTTTTACGTTCCATCATAAACGTTCCATATTAACAATAAAAGAAGCGAATGCACTTTTCAGGTATCTAAATCAGACAAAACGAAATAATACTCACTCTCAAAAACAAGTGAAGTGCATGTCTCATGTCTGAAATTCTGTTTCTTTTAAAGTGGGAAGAGTCCCACTTTAAGCATTTGTTTTAAGCAGCACCTTAACTTTTCTAGACTCGACCTTACCTGACCTTTGAACTACCTGATATTTTGCTAGTTAAGAGAAGAGTAATTAGTGAATAATAACTGCTCATTATGTGAGATCCGAGTTATGTATCCCACTTCTGATGTAAGAATAAGAGTGAGCATTGGAAAGAGCAACATATTCACAAAAAATAATCATTTGTTGATACATGTACAGCGTATGCACACTTGTTTATTGTAAGATTCCGGACAATCGACCTAACATTGACATATCACTTCAGAAAAGTATTACTTCACTTAGTATATTTATAATCCGTTAAAATACTGAAATATGGTCTTCTTGAACACGGCTCCAAGTCCGAACGCACGCAATGTTCTGCAATTTACAACAAATGCCGTTACAGTGTAACGACAAATATCTCGGAGTTGGAAGTGTTGCTTACTTATATATATTATATATATTATATTACATATATACTTGCAAAATTTAAATCGTGGTTCCTTATGTGATTAAAAATGACAAAAACGATATTTACTCGACTTTTAGAAGGAAATAATATTTTGATTCAGAGTTTGTCTTTTTGTACGTACTGAGAACTCAACTATATGACGAATAAAAAATAGTTCATAACAGCTAGGGTTTTAATAAGCTTTAAAAATGCATGTATCAAGTTCAGATAAAAATTTTCCTATGCCAATTGTGAACGTGACGACTTCAAGAAGGAGTGTTATTTGTTAATACATATGTATTGGTACTAATATAGTGAAAACAATTCTCTTATTAAGAATTTTAATATGTTCTTGATATACAAATTCTTAGCTCATATTGAATTCTGTTAATTATATTTAAGAAATAAATAATAAACAATAAAATTATTATTGACGATTGAGATATGATTGTAGTAACATTACTATGACTTTATGTTTCTGTTTTCTTATATTAAATTATGAATAAGTAACTCTACAACATTTATATTAAATAATATCACAAAAGGAAAACGTTAGCCAATAACTGTAACGCCGCATTGTGGCTATTCATTAACTGAAGTACGGCGTGTAAAGTGCCACTTTCCAATTCTTATCATGCGTAAAATCTATATCGAATATAATTATATGAATATTTTTATATCACACAACACTTGTAATAGATATATATTTTTTTATAATTACAATCAGATAACAACTGATTATCAAACTATGATTAATAAAGTTTTAATGTGTTCGTTTTTTTAAAGTTCCATACCTATTTACAACAAACGGTAATAAAATTGTGCTTGGGTTTGTTAAGAGTACATTATAAAGAAATAGTACGTTTTCTTAAACATCAAATGTATTAAGTAAGATGAAATGAAAGAAAAAGTAAAAGTCAATAAAATTATTGTTCATTTGTTAATTATTAATTTAGCATATTAAATCTTTACAAAAGTTAAATATAAAATTGTAAAAATTTCCCCAGCGTTATAAGTGAAAATTACGATTTCATAAAATTGCTTTTACAGTCTACTGATAATAAAATAAACGACTGAATCCCCAACTAACTGTTATTTATTAATGAATATTTTTATGAATAAGTTACAGATTTTTTATTTTCATATATAAAATATGAACACGTTAATTTAACAGTAGCCAAACCTCAATTAATTAACAAAAAGTTGTTTGTATAATTTAAGGCTTTATACATTTCGTATGCATTTATTTAAATAAAAATTAATAAACAATTTCAATACAACGTATATTTTATATTTTTTTTATAAATATTATACAGATATATTATTATATGCTATAAGTTATAAATTAAGCTACTTCTGTCACAGACGCTTACACGCTCTCTGCAAATTGTCATACTCTAAGCGATACGGTAATTAATACGCATTACCGAGCACAGATGTAGCAGATTTATGTATATATAATTATAGTATTAATAAACTTAATTATTTGATAAAATCATTTCATTTGCTCAATAAGCTTATAAGCTTGAAGAGACAAAGTAAAATGTTTATTTTAATTTTTCACTATCCTATACATCGGGTACAGTAAAAAATACGGCTTCATGTAAAATTTTACGGAGTACAATATTCAGTATTTAACTTTTTTATTGTCGTAAAATCTATTAAATCCCTATTTGTAAAAGTCCCTGACTTCTTTTTAAACCCTATTGATAAGATACAAATGTAATTTCTTTTTGATATGGTTAGGTATTTTTAGTATGGCATTCAAGTGACACTGAGTATTTCTATATTGTCGTCCAACATAAAATTCCCGCAACTGATTTATAGTTAAATAAACTTCCCACATTATATTTAAAACTAGATTCGTTTAAAGCAAGGTTTTACCTAAATAATAAGAAATATTTTTCATTTTAAAAATAGCAGCATTACTATCAAATACGAATGTCTTAACTGGTTACCAATAAAGAAATTCGTTTACATTTGCGTTGCATATAAAAAATTTGTTAACAATTATTAAGAGCACGCCAAAACGAATAAATCTGTATCGTGAAATGTTTGTTGTCACGTCTCAGATAAACGCTTATCTGGTAAAATAATTGAAGACAAAAAAGTAAAATAATGTTCTAAATTATATCCAAACATCTGTTATAAGCTTAAAAAATACTATAAGTCTGTGGACTATTTACTAAAGCCCAGCAATATACAGTAATCAATACAATAAACGAAGCGATTTGATTTGAGAAACTCTTCAGACTTTCCCAGAGAGGATCAATTCCGACCGTTTGCCAAAATAGCATAAACATCATAGAAGCTATAATCTTTCTATTTACGAAGTATGTTATGTATTTTTTTATTATGTGATATATATACATAGTAGATACATTAAATTATTCGTATATAAGTGAGCTCTCAATTTACAGAATATAGCAGGAACGTATAACAATGTATAAAATAATATATGAACGTAGTGAAGTGTAACTTTTTTCTTTACAACATCATTCATATGTACAAAATAAAGTTGAATTTATTTAATTAAATATTTATGAACATATGTGGAGGAATCGCTGGACGGGATAAAAGATTGTTGCAAATACTATGGCATAGCAAGAAATATATTGTTATATTTTTACTGGGTCAAAATAATTTAATGTATTGAGGTTTTTCCCAAAGCTACAAAGTTTGATACTAATTGAAAAATTAATTTAATGCAGCCTCAGAAAACGATTTCGATGTTATGTGATCGATATAATAATTGTACGATTCGATACGGCCGCGGCGTCATTCTTAAAAAGTCGTAATTGTATTCAAATGTCTAAAATATACTATATAGGTACTCGCTTATAAACCACTGCCTTTAAACATAGCTTAGTTTTAATATCATTGTAAACACAATTTAATTATTAATTATAATTTAATTATCTACACATATTATATTATTATAAGTTTGTAATAGTAACTAAATATTTAATATACTTAGTGCCCCATATACAGCGTGTTAGATCTATTTGCCATATGAACATTATACACGAGATACACATGCATGTACACTGATGCTGATGTGGGTTGACTAATATTTATTAACTGTAACATCTGATCAATGAATCCCAGAGGCTGCTCCCCTGATAGTATCCCAATCTCCTCTAGACTCCGTGCCTCGTTAATACTGTCCTGAACACTGGCTCGCTGTATTCAAGCTATTGATATACTAACATCACTTATATATTTGTTATATTTCCTTGTGTCTTTTCTCAGAATGAGATTTTTTATAGTAAATATGAAAGCTTTATATTATATTAGGTTACAAGATCACGATGGCATGATTAATTCCGCTCAATTCTTCGGATGTAACGCCTTGGCCGACTTACCGATAAGAAAAATGGAAAACCAGTAGGTACATAATGCTTACTGACATTATAGCAATAAGCACTTATTACGAAAGAACGTAACATGTATAGAAAAAAAAATGATAAAAGCACAAATTAAAAATATATGAAATATCTAATTTGAATGCAAAACAGGTAATATTAAACCTAGGTACGATGTCAACTAATCTTACTGTATGTTATCTATTATAGTCGTCAGTTATGTCCATACTTATGATATGATAGCAATTATAAAACGTAGGTACCTATAATTCCTTGCCACGCTAAGTGACATACAGTCGATACTATTCCTATATGATTATTTGTATTGTCTTTTGTATTTTATTTTGTTTTTTGTATTTATGTATCATTATGTATTTTGTTTTTCTTTCCCATAGAATGTCTTTAAAAAAAATCTGTTTTGTAAAAGCGACAACTGGTTCTTTTTATCGTTTGTGGTTTTCGAAAGGTCTATTTCCTTTTAATGAAAATTTGGAGAGAACATTTTATAGTATAGTCATATGAAAGATACACTTCCCTTCTAGTTAACAATTTAAGACGTTAACTTTTTGCATATACAACCTTAACTCTTAAATGGAGTAAATCGTAAAAACACGAAATAAATAAATGTTTATCCTAATATTCTTTCGTTGATTGTAGATCGTGCAGAGTCTAGTCTTACAAATTGTAACTTCGCTTATAGGAACTACTTATTTGCACTTGACATCGTACAATTTTATAATTGAAGAAGTTTGAACGACGTAATTAACCTTTGTAGAAGACAATAAAATAAAATAATACAAATTAAAGACACCAATTTTTTAGGTTTCCATGGCCGAACAAGAAGTATATCTTGATAAACCCTTTTTTTTAAATATCATTTGCACTTATTTTGAATTGCTATGTTGTTTGAATATTCATAAATATGTTTTAAGAATTTCTTGAAACATAACGCTTTTATTCTATTAAATAATTATTTTGATAGAATAATCTAAAAGCTTAATTTGTTCCATCAATCTAAAAAAGTACATAAACCGAAAAAGCGAAACATGTTTGAACGTCGGGGTAGCCGTGTTTAAAAAAGAAACACAAACATTAATAAAATTAACAAGTAATTTACGAAAATGATTTAATAAAGTGTTTTTGTTAATATCTATTTATTATAAAAAACTAAACATTAATATCCCGGCTGTACAATAAACCAACATGATGAATAGAAGTAAACAAATAGGGGCGTATTGTTTTATACATCATCGACTTTTATTAAATCCATTTTCCCGATATTTCACCCATTCGAAATCCCAAACAAAAACTTTATAACATAATATCTATAAAACCGCCTTTATTGCTATAAAGTTTTAGGAAAGAACTATTATATATTGAATACAATATTCTTAAATATACTCGACCTCGAACTCGACTTATCGATCACTTACAGTAATTAAATTCACAGTGTTGCGAAAAATATAAATCGTTTAAAATAAAAACATATTTTTAAAATTAATATCATTGTAAGCAAAAATTTCTAAGAAACCTTTACCCACCTAAACTATGTAATAATATATTTTTTACTATGCATTAATCTTGTAAAAAATATTCCATAAAAACGTTTACCCAGATTTGCTTATTCAGAAGTAAGTTCTCATATGAACGTTAAAAGTTTTTATTTTAGGCGGGAAAAGTAATAATGATTTAAAACTGCGTCGGTATTTCCCTAACAATAAACATTTAACTGTCAATAACAAACATTTTATTAAATAATTTAATGGCATGACATATATAAATTGTAGTTGCAGTAATTAATAGTAAAACCGAAATTTATAAAAATGTATATTATTCTGAATTTTGTATCGACGTTAATGTGATATCATAGGATATATAGGTCATGAGTTCATTGGTTGAACAGTGGCGTCAAATTTATCGCTTAGTTGTTTCTAAAATTATCAACTTTAAAGCTGGAGCGGCTCAGTGTTAAAATATTTAAGTATAAATATTAATTCTATTAGTGAACAGAATACATTTAACATGTTTCTTGTGAAAAGTGTTTGTTTTTTGGGAATCATTGTTTTAAGTGTTTGCTCAAAATTTTCGTCGTTAGATACTATTTATCAAAAAGGAGTAGACGCTTATTCAAGAGAAAGATGGTCTGAGTGTATTGTCCATTTTGAAGAATCATTACATTTATATAAGACTTACAAAACCGTTATAATAAACTGTAGATTAAAATGTAATACTGAAAACAAATCACAAATACTTGAACAAATTGAAGATCTTAAAATTTACGAATTATTCTTGAATAGAAGAAATTGTTTAATAGGGTGTTTGGATAACGAATTTGAGAATGTCCACATGTATAACAATGTCTCCAATAATATACTTTCTAATTTTCAATCTAGGAAGCCTTATGAATATTTACACTTATGTTATTTTGAAATGAATGCTTTACCAAAAGCTGCTTCAGCTGCATACACATATTATGTGGCAAACACTGAAAATGAGATGATGAAAAATAATGTAGACTATTATATTCTTCAACCTGAAGTAGACTCTAAAGAGGTGATTGACTTGGAAAGTGAGGATTACCAAGTATTATACAGAATAGGACTCAAAGCATACAAATTGAAAAATTGGGGTGAAACAATAGCTAATATGGAGGAAGCTTTAACACATTATCTCAATTGGGAGAATTCTTGCCGTGCCGGATGTGAACATCTATCAGAACAAGATTGGACATCTGAATTTTCTATAACAATAGCCAATTATATTGCATCTGTATTACAATGTAGACAGAAATGTCAGAATAATCCTATTTTCAATACTGGTGTTGAGTTACTAGCAGAAATTCTAAACTATTTACAAATATCATACTATCACATGGAGAGAATTGAAGATGCTTCACAAGCTGTAGCCACATATTTATTTTTAATTCCCAATGATGAAGATATGCTAGAAAATAAAAACATATATCTCTCTCTTGTAAATAAAAAAAGTTTCAGTGAAAGAACTGATGTAGTATTTTATTTTAAACGTGATAAACAGGAGAAGATGTTACTTAATTTTTTTCATAGTGAGAATAATGATAATTATGCCTAAACAGTTGGAATCATAGAGTTATAAACTTAATGTTTTGTATATTTTTTTTTATAAAAAGTATATTATAAAATGTGGTTTATTTTCTTTATCCTCTTTTTCATATATTACTTATTATAAGAATTTATTCAGTGTTAAATACTAAAAATATATGTAAATATCACAAAGTACTTTTATTTCAATGTAATTAATAACAATATTGTGTAAGAGAAAATAACTGGCAATATTCGAAAAAATGTATTTAAAAAACTTGTGAAATGATTATGATTATAATTTACGAAACTTAATAAAAAAAACTTTATTTTGTTTTTAACGTACATACTAAATAATAAAAATATTACAAGTAACTAAATAAAGACTCATAAAATATTCAACACGCTGGCAACATTTTAAATTTTTTTTTTGAATGGCGATACTTTTGTTCAGTAGTGTCAAATAAGAAATATTTGTGGAAATATAAAAATTACTTGATAAATATTGGACCTGCATAAATTTTGCAACAATAATTTCTCGATATTGATTAACATTGAGCTTATCGTAATATAGTCTACATAATTCCATGTAAGTTAAAATAAAATTATGTTAAGGCTAAGTTAAGTTACAGTTTTGTTACTGCTAATTGTATTCTTACAGAATTCTATAATGGCCGTCGAATTAATTCAAGATAAATTGAGCATAAAAAATTTGCTCTTTCAAAAAGCTGTGCCCAGCCTTACAAGTCCTGTACCAATACAGGGTCATAAGTGTTATCCATGTACTGAATGTGGGGATAGGTAAAATATATATATATTTTTTTACAACTAAGAAAGTTAGGACAAATATCAAAACACTAAGTTTAAAATTAAAAGTATTATTATTAATATCTGTAACTAATTTGTGTTTCAGGTTTTTATTAGAATCAAGTTATGAAACTCACATTAACCGTAAATCTTTAATAATTACATATGAATGCAAACGTTGCCATCAAATTAGAATATTTTATAACAGGTGCAGACTATTATCACACATAAGGTCTCATACATTTAAATCAGCTACTATTAATTTGAGTGACTTGAAAATTGAACCATTGCCTGAAGAGCATTTTAATTCTATAAGTCAAGCCAAGGATAAACTTGATGATACATGTTATGAATGTAAAAAAGTTATCAAAACACCTAGTGGACTGTCACACAAGGCTAGAGCAGAGCATTATATGCAATTTTCCCAAGATCCATTTCATACATGTCCAATTTGCTTATTTACTATACCTACTTTCTGTGGTCTTTTAGCACATATGAGAATTCATTTAAAAATACCCCCATATTATTGTCCAGAATGTGGCTTCAACTTACCAAACAGAAATATATCATATCCCTATAGTCATGATTGTGATGGTTTTAAAATGATGAGGGCTACTGCCAGGGCAAAGTGTCCAGTTGAAAATTGTGAAATAATCGTTCATCCAAGCGAATATCAGTCACATCTTAAAAGTCATTATAACATGTTAATGAAGTGCCAGGTTTGTTTTGAAACTTTTAGTAATCCAAAAGATCATAATAATTGTCCAAATGCTCATATTGTTTTTTGTTTTCAATGCCCTCTATGCAGTGAAAAAATATCTTTGAAATCACAAATTGATAAACATTTAAATGCTCATTTATTTATGGATCCTTTAAAAGATGTTTATCAATGCCATATATGTAAGACAGTATTTACTCAGATGCATTTCTTGTTAAATCACATAGTAGTTATACACGGTGCTGTTGCTGTAAAAAAAATTCTATCGAAAATTGTGAGACCACAAGCATTGAAAAACAAAAAAAACGGCTTATACCATCGTATTGTTAAAAGATGCGATAAATGTTTGGTAACTTTAACATATAGATGCCTGTATGAAAATATTAAAACTTTGCCCACTCACTGTCCCTATAAATGTTCATCGTTAGCAGCAAATAATGCTAAAAGTAAGTCAACTTCTGGTCCTGATAGTGACATACACGATAATTTTATTATTTGTTCTCTCTGTAAAAATAAAATTAAGGAAGACTGGAATACTATAAAGAAGCATTACGCTTCATATCACAAAGCATTTAAATGTCTAGATTTAAAAATTAAACTCAATAAGATTGAACAAAGACTGCCTTGTTTAACCAAAAACAAAAGAAGCAATATTAATATTAGCAAAAATTCGAAATCAAATTGTAAAAGAAAAGGTAATTCTTTAATGGAATCAAAAAAAACTAAAAGCATAGCGGTTATTGAAAAAAATAATATAACATATGAGGGTATGAGCGACCATTTTTGTAGAATCTGTAATTATAAATGTGAAACCAAGCTTCAGGTAGAAGATCATATTGTTATGAACCATAAAGATCCTTTAATGGCATATCAGTGTTTGGAATGTGGGCAATGTTTTGCAGTAAAACGCTCTTTTGCAACACATTTATTATTGGAACATGAAATATTTGATGTTCAAAGTTATATTGATACGAAACAGTGTTATAATGAACTTGCTCTGCAAAAAAATGTAATGAAATCGACGGAATTAGAAGAGAAACCTGTACTGGAAAACCAATGTAAAATTTGTAGAGAACAATTCATGAATTCTAATGATTTGGAAAAACATTTCCGGGTACATGGAATGGCATTTTTAATGAAAAACAGAAACATTGTTGAATAATGATGAAAAAAAAATAACTATATAACATAAGATGAATTAAGAAAAGGATCCATATTGTGATAAGTTGGTACTGTTATAATTTTAGATTTGTGAAATTCAAATTCACTGCTATATGTGTATATATTCCACATTTTTGAAGGAAAGAAATTTCGAAAAGAAGTGCATATTATTAATGATAAATAATTTGTGTCATGTACAATAAAACATTTATGTATATCTAGTCTTTTTTTCCCTTTTTATTAAATAAACAATTATTTACTTTGGAATGTATCATTATGTCGAATCAATATTAACTATTCATTTTATGTTGATTTTAATTGTCATTGTATATAAAAAAAATAACTTAAAGGTTCTGTCCTCTTCACAAAAATAAATAAAATAAAAACAAATAATGTTTTATCATCAATTTTATTTTAATAAGTCCAATTTTATTTATCAAATTATTAATTCATAAATCATGAAAAACTAAATACTATTTTATATAACTTGTGAGGTATTTTTTTTAAGTCAAAGTCATTTAAAATCATTAGATTTTATGTAATTTGTACAATTAAAACACTAACATATAGAAGTTTAAAGTTTCTTTTGTCATGAGACAACAAGGCTAAAACTACATGGTAACAAAAAATACCCCCCATTATTGAAGATACCAAATAACTAATACTGTATTATAGTTGGTTTTTGTTAATAAGTACTCAGTTCTTAATTCTAGTCACAAGTTATTAACTGTGATTTGTACTAACAGGCAGCACATAAAAGATATAAAGTGGCATGCTTTGACAGCCCTTAGTCTTAGTTTCAATGGGAATTAAACAAAATTGATATCAAAAATCAATTCATCAGTCAAACATCTAAAAAAGAAACAATTATCCTAGACTTTATGAGTGATATGACAAGTTTTGTCACCATTGTTTCAACAAAATACAAAAATATTTATTTACAATTTTCTACCCATTAATGTATTTGGGAATTCAGTCTCAATTTTTAGACAAGTATAAAGGATGGTAAGCTGCTTTTCCTTTCAAGCTACATCGACATGTTGGACATTTTTTCTCACTTTGTAAGGATCTTTCTATACATTTCATACAATATACATGCCCACATTTTGTTGATGCCAAAGGGTTTTTACCCAAAGCCTCCCAACATATAGGACATTCCCCGAATGAATTTGATTTGTTGTTGAAGCCATCAGATTTCTTTTTTGATGGTATATCTGGACACTGAAAAGTTGTAGTTAATATTAACAAATATACTGAATTGTTAGGCAATATAATTTCTTCTAAAACATTCATAACAATAAAATATAATAAGAACACTATTCACTTTAAGGTAACTTACCTGGGAATTACCTTTGCGTTTACAACTTTTTAGTTTTACTGGACTTTGTGATAAATCTACATCTGCATCCACAGAAGAATCATAAAATGATTCGTCAGTTGTCACCAGATCTATAACTACATTAGACAATGTACATTGAAGGGCACATGACATAGAGCCCGTGAGATCAATAATATCATCTTTGAAATCGTTATCCATATTGTTAATTGTTCGTCAAGAGCCCCACAAGAAATTACAACCGAACTGCAAATTGCTTTATTTTAATTATATTTCAAAACTTTCATAACTCGCTACGATTTATTGACGATACTGATTTGTTTTTAAATTTCATAAACAGTCGTTTTGGACGTTTTAATTTGAAACACCAGTCTGTGACAAATCCCGACTTTCTGGACAATTTTAATTGGTATATCCACACATTCTCCTTATTTTATATATGTATACACTATACAGTATAGGTAATATACACAATACTGTTTTTTCGTTGTTTAAAAGTACTTATAAAATACAGATAATATAGTTAGCGACTGTATTTATATATTTTTTTACTAAGTGTATACAAAAATATACCTAATGTTATCCTATTTTCCTAAAACATATTTAAATATATATCATTCATATTTAAAACTGCAATATATAAATATTAATATAGTACTTTGAAGAAAACCTAAATCAGATTGTTATGTTTAATTTTCAGAAGTTTTTAAGTTAAGGTGTCACTGTCACTAATAAGTATCTGAAGTTTGCTAATAAATAATATCGAATATCAATTGTAGTGCCATTATCCAAGAGTTATTTACTAGTATGTACAATTTTTTAATTAATTTAATGCGAGAAAATACTTAATACAAGGCAAAAGATATTTCATTTGCAAAATTGAAAGACGTCTACACTAATTAATTGAATAAAGTACACATTCAACTACTTACATCTCTTTCTAACACGGTAATTTATTGAAAAAAATTACAAGCAAATTGGATCACAATTAGTTACCTTTCAGCACCAATAATGCATCTGGGCGTAAATATATCAAATGCTCTCCAACAGTTAGAAAGTGTAAAGACAGCTGTAGATCAAAGTGATGATCCAAAACTAAAGGTATGTTCTTAATTACTTATTTAAGTGGTTTAAAAACAATAATTTTTACAATTGTATTGTACTATATTCTGTTATTAACAGTACTAAACAGTCTGTTTGGATTTTGAATCACAAATTTTAAGTTTGAATATTAAAATTGTTACCTTCAATAAGTTTAAAATTCTTTTCAGGCAGCTACAAATGACGACCTTAACCTTCTGATTAATCTCCTAGAAAGTCCAATATTAAAAAGCATTGCCACCTTACATGATTCTGTAGGAATGCTTGCCACACAGGCTGCACATCATCCTTCAATACTTCCTGAAGATTTTGATATAACACCAGCTGGTAATAGCTAGGAGTATTTATTATAAATTTAAATACACAAAAGCAAATTAATGTAAAAAGTACATGTGACAAATAATTTAGAACCACAATATAGTGTAATTATCACAAATTAGTACCTCAATATATTAAAATATCTACATAAACATATAATCCTTAGGAGATTTAGCATTGCAAGCAAGGAACCTATATGGTGCTCATGAAGGTGAAGAAGAACAGAGAGTGCCTCAAGTGTCTCCACCTCACAGTCTGGAGTTTGGATCTGGATCTGACACAGAACGAATTCTTGGTCTTGATAATGCTTCCGTCGATTCCAATATGTCCCCTAAGCAGGTTGGATTTGAGCTCATTACCCTTTTCTGCATTCCAATTACTACAGACGATAAACACTAGTCTCAAAAAAATTATTGTTATACTTTTACAGAACCGTGGATTACTAGAAATGAGTAGAAATGATGACTCATTGGTCTCAACGTCTACTAACATAGTAGCTGGTGATTGGGCCCAAGTTGAAATAATTAATTTAGTGAATGATGGAACTGGACTAGGATTTGGTATAACAAACTTTTTAATCAAATTGTAGTATAGATTTTTACTTTATTTATTTATAATCTTTATTAATGCGTGAAATTAAAAATAGTGTTGTTAACAAAAGTTATTTGATTGTAATGACATCAATAAATTACCCATACACAGATTAGATATGAAATATTCTTATGGTTAATTTATTTTGAATTACACAGGCATCATAGGAGCCAGAACAAGTGGTGTTATTGTGAAGACAATACTGGCAGGAGGTGTTGCAGACCGAGATGGCAGATTGAAATCAGGAGATCATATTTTACAAATTGGTGATGTAAGTTCTCATGTTTTTATGCTATTTTTATATATACTTAATACAATATGACATATGGTAAATTATGATGCCATTAACATTTGTTAAATATTATGTATTTTTTATTCTTTATTAATGATTATTATTTCAGGTCAGTCTAATGGAGATGGGTTCAGAGCAAGTGGCGGGTGTCCTTCGTGCTTCAGGTTCCCGAGTGCGACTGGTAGTGGCCCGGGCTGTGGACCCCACAGATCCAGTTGCCATTAATGCTTCAGCTGCTCCACTAGTGCCCGCTAGGTGTTTATATGTTTTCATTAGTTATGCTTGTTGTTGTTTGTGTCTATGTACCTACATACATATATGTGTGCATGTGTGCATTTCAATGCACACTTGGCTTATTTGTTTCCATAGTTTTATGTATGCTTTTTATGTGTCCAAGAATTATATTAAATGATAATTTTGTTTTACTTATTTGTCATCATTTGTATGTTTTCTAGACTCCTTTCAAGCCCTGAAGCGTTAGATCGTTACTTGATGGAAGCTGGTTTTGAACAAGTATTCCACACTCAGCCGACTCCAATAGCTCTGAACACTAATGTATCGAGATTTGTTTTTGATAGTTCAATTACTCCTCCTCCCGATTCAGGTATTATTGGACAAGATTCAAATATTCATATACAAATTATATAATTATCTAATTTGTAATATCCTGTGTAGATGCAGAATCACCTGAAGTAGACAGATTCACGGTCCAGTTGAAGAAAGATGAAAATGGTCTTGGTATTACCATCGCAGGTGACTTAATTTTTGGTTTCCATATAAATATTGTTACTCAGCTTTAAAGCTAGTATTTTCAATAAACTATGCATTGCATAAGAAGTAAAAAGTTTTTATGTCGTCTAAATTCAATATGGCGATTGCCTGAGTTTAAGGAATGCATACCTAGGATGTAGCAAAAGCCTGTATTAAAATATATATGATTATGCAATTTTCCTACCACTCTTTAGCTTTTGATTCGGTAACTGTGTTCACTTTTTTTTTTTTCAATTATCCATACAAACAATTAAAATTGGAGTGTCTGTTTGTAATATTGAAATAACCGTTTTTCACTACATGCATATGAATCCGGTACATACACCAAAATAACATTTTTTTACAATTTTTTTTCTGTCTGTTTGTTCCGGCTAATCTCTGAAATAGTTGGACCGATTTTACTGGATTTTTATTGGCAGGTATCTGATGTAATAAGAGGTAACTTTGGGTACTTTTTATCAAGATCCGGAATCCTAATCTCGAAATTATAACGCACGAGTGAGAGGCATGGCAAAGACAGAGTAGATTTTTTTTTCATTGTATCGTCTCAATGAAACAGTTGTAACTTAAATGTAATATAATGCTCTATAATAATTTTAATGTTAACATATAACAGGATATGTCTGTGAAAAGGAGGAGT
The DNA here is from genome assembly GCA_018231745.1 of Danaus eresimus. NCBI lineage: Eukaryota > Metazoa > Arthropoda > Insecta > Lepidoptera > Nymphalidae > Danaus > Danaus eresimus. Next base: position 15,286 of record DVQP01001375.1, read on the forward strand.
TGTCCGGTATTTTCGTGAAGTCAGTGACCCCTGGTAGCGCTGCCGCACTCAGCGGTAAAGTGAGGGTCAACGATCGCATAGTAGCTGTTGATGGAGTGTCCCTTGCTGGAAAGTCGAACCAGAGAGCGGTAGACGCCCTCAAACAGAGCGGGAATGTTGTTACCCTCGAGCTTGAAAGGTGATTCAGAATTATAATACTATAGTTATTATTCTCATGTAGTTATATCGAAGGAGTGCTGTGATTAAATCGCAATAAAAATATTATTCAAGTATAACCGAATGATTTTCTTTTAATTTAAATAACGTGTGAACTGTATGTAAGTTATATGAACTTGTAGATATCTCCGCGGTCCTAAGTTCGAGCAGCTCCAGCAGGCGATAGCCGCCGGCGAGTCGTCTACGGCGCCGCCCGCCCACAACCCCTTCCTGCACATGCACCGACCCGAGCACTCGGACGACATGACGTCACAGACCACACACCTCGCACCGCCGTAAGTCACACACACACA
>DVQP01001376.1:0-15790 GCA_018231745.1 Danaus eresimus
TTAGTGATAATTCCTTTTTACCTGAGTAATTAGAGGTCATGTGAGTTCAAATTTCTACTTCTGGAATTTTCATTTTGTAACATGATGTTTTATAATTTGGTGTTCTTATAACCTCTTTCCTAGTTGCAATTTTACCTATCTCACCTTCCATCACACTGACATCAATGTTGGCTATTACAGTATTTTTGGGAGGATGATTTAATAAACCTTTCACATCTTTTTTATATTTAACTTAGATATGTTGTGTGGCCTCCTTATTCCATTTGAGGAAGTTCTCTTTAACGATGTCTACCACCATCTTGCTCTATACTTCAATTCAAATTCCTGTTCGGTACTCTTGAAACAGTGAATCAATTTTTTTCAAAGGTCAGTTATCTTTTCTATTAATTTAGTGTATAATGTGTTTTTTTGTTTATTATGTTCGTTTTACAACCGCCATAGGTTCCACGAGAATTAAGAAATTTACTTGTATATGTATATTATAATCAGAATTTCGAACCTAAACCTAAAACTACATATATAATTACCCCGATGTAAGGATAGCAATGCCTTTGCATTGCTTGTTCTGTACTATCAAAATTCTGGTTAACGAGCCCCGGTGTCCGTTTCGCGGAGTCAGCAACGTCACTCGTAATGTGATATTTCATTCATACAACGATGTGGTTCCGGAAATGTTCATTTAATTTTTAATATGTTGCACGTACTTAACATTTTTACAGATATACTTAGCCTACAACAAATATAACTACTATCTTCTCTAACTGGAGTGCTTAATATAAAATTAGAATAAGTGAAATAGTGCTTAACGAAACATGTGGCACTGATCTCAATGAATACCTAAATGTAATTTAATAAATTTACATTCATTGATAGGGATAGCAGGCGTTATCGGTACAGGGGACTGCTAATCTATGATTACGCGAACTCAGCAGATCCATCCATACGTCCATTACACTTTGTGTTCACACGAGCACCGTCCTGCCTGATGAAAGATAAACACTTTACGCAAGTAAATATGTATTCTTGTCACACAGAATGTGTTAATTTAATAGCTGATTGCCTTTTGGGGTTCTCAACAATAGAGATTTTCCCATTTGTTAGTATTATATTTATTTTAATACAAACACATTCTTTGTACGATATTCAGTAGTGTGAACAGAAATCAGATGAAGATTTTCAGTTGTAAATAGTTTGATTCATATTTAACTAGAATAAAACATATTAAATGGTCGTTGTACATTATTCTTTAATAATATTTAAATAAATCATATCCCGAGACCTTATGACATGTAGCAATGAAAGTACCATTATGACGTTACATCTTGATTTGATACTACATTGTTGTGGGTTACCTATTTATTGAACTGATTTGTCTCTTCACATCTCCTTTGAGTCGAGGGGATGGTTCTAATTTGGAGAACTGCGTTACTTCGTTGTGGTTCCTTAATGTTAATAATTAATTAAATAAACTTATATTAGGAAAATAAATATATTTATATATGGAATTCTTAAATAATTAATATATGGAGATAATCTCTTGAACAATCTATGCGTATGCTGCTTTAGAAATAACTTTAACAAAACAACATTTAGTTAAAAAATGCGTTCTGCATGAAGACTGAATAATTATGTCAATATTTATAATTATTTTTCACATAATTTAATCACTTTATTAAAAATAAAACGAACTTTCCCTTATGATGAAAAGTTTTAAAATAATTTTGCAGAAAGCAGTGCGCCACACATTCTGTTGAATTAAGGGAACTTAATCTTTACGAGATAAAGTAAAAGGAGACATGACCCAGGTGGCAGCGGCAACACGCGTAAATTGCGGGACCCTTTGTCTTTCCTCTGCGTACAGGGCATTTTCTTTAATAATTAAGGAGACAGTAATTGCATAATACAAATCTTGGTGAGGCTGTAATTAAGGTTAAGGAATCTTAAATAGACGAATAACGTTAAAATATTTTTAACTTTGTGGTTTTGGAATCGTCTTAAGTTGGAAATGTAAAGAAGAATAGAATAAATATTTATTGTATCATCGGTATTTCATGTTTATAGTACAACATTAGCTACTGGGTCGCCAGTCCGGCGTAGCCACGTGCGGCGTAATCGCCGACCGTGGACGTCTCTTGAACACGGAAAACCGTTCAGATAACCCCCAACCCCCATTTCCTCCCATCTCCTAGTAACACCACTTTTACGATGAATCTTCGTTTCTCTACATCAAGAAGTAATTTTAGTGTTCCTTTGCCGATTCAATGATAGCACTCGTCCTGATTGGTTAAGCCTCTCTTTGATTTAATTTCGGGTTAAGTTGCTTTGCGGCTAGTCCTAAGGGATTAGGTTGCTGCAAATGTAATGGATATTTTTTAATTATTTTCATTTAAGTAATGTATTCCAGAAGTTTTCTGAAAGGAAAACTTTAATTTTATTTATAAAATATTTCTAACGATAAATGTTATTTAATCAATTTTTATTTGTAATTATTCCACTTATAAATATTTCATTTATAAGTTTCGTTTCACAGTTAAACTCAGGAATATAACAGTTATATCTGAGAGGGCACGAGGTTATTTTATGGTTTAAATATTCAGTCATAACCTAAAATTTCCCGCCTGTCTTCTCTTTGCCGTTTGAAAAAAGAACCCTATTCGATGTTTAAAAATAGATAATTAATATTAAAAATTGTGTTGCACAAATTTGATTAAAGTTTCCCAAACTTATATTTAGAATATACTAGATATTTCCCGTTAAAATTCATCGATTATATGAATGGAGCAATTTTTACGGAGCAGATGTGTCTCGTATGCATGTCGGTGTTGTATCGTCGTCCATGGGGCCAGTCGTCATGAATACGTAATACAAGGGCAGGACGCGAATTCTTTCGTTTATTATTCAATCATTCGTTCGGCGCGAGTCGGCTTTAATTTCATGGCGGGTGGGCACGGTGCCCCGAGCGACAGTGCCGTGTCATACTATGGAGATGATTCCTTTATATTTAAAATACTATAATAAAATTACTATCTTTTTGCCATTTAACATTACATAAACATATTTTAGAAAGATACTATTTAAGTTGTTCATTTTATTAAATATTTTTTTGTAAAAAAATTAGAAGGAAATGGTTATTGTTTGTAACTTATCATATTATATTCAAGTTTCTTTATCGAAAAATATATTACAAAACCGTTAAAGCTCTTTCCTTCTATAACATGCCGGTATCGTTGAGTACTGTGAAAAAGACAATTCTTATTCTAAAAGGCAGGGCTGGTGAGGATGTGGAACGAGTGCGTACCTATTTTGATTGAAACCGCCGCCCGCACCCGCCGTCGCGGCCAACGTTGAATTGAAAACGCAAATTTAGTGACACATCTATTAACGTAAATGTGAAGAAGGCACAACCAGAAAATAGGTTCGGCAAAAGAGCTGTATAATGTTACAATATTTCACTTACGAAACGAGTCACGACTTTGATTGAAGTTACTCGTATAAAATTTCCATCATGCTGGAACGTCATGTGTTTTTATAATTCTTTTAGGATGTCGTTCATTGTCGTCGCTCTGAGCATACAGAGCTTTTTTATTACTTTAAAGTCTGAACAAAGTATATAAGCCCCGAGATATTGTTTGCGGCAAACATCTTTGTGAAACTTCAGCGGCAAAGTAACGAAAAGATATTCGAACATAGAAATGCATGCATGCGCTATAAATGAAGGTGAGTCTTACTAAGCTACGTCGTGATATCATTTTTACAACTATGAAAGGGAGCATGACATTAAAATTCAAGAGACGGTCGTGAGACCTTGAATTGGCGTGAACCTCTAAGTTCTTGTACTTGGGTCTGTGCGAAGTAAGAACTATTCTAAATAAAACATGAAAACGTTTCATAAAATATGGGCATGCGAATTCGCTTCTGAGCTTCTTTACGGAAAGCAAATTTTACATTTTTATAATACCATTGGGATAAGGTATGAGTACAGAAGCCACTATTTTACTTTGAAAACTCTTTGCATAAAACAAAATTATTTAAGACGATAAGTGAAAACCAAAAAAAAACTAAGTTTTTCAGATAAATTGATTTTATTCCCTCGAGTTTAAATTTGTTTCATAAGCCTTTCGTCCAGCTTAGTGTTGACGTAACTCTTCTAGGGCATTGTCAATATAATATGTAACAAAAGAATAATGCCTGAGTAGTCGCATTCGCCCACGATTCAAATAAAAAGTTCACCATCACTCAAGTATGCGTCGCCATTCAATCGCTTGCCTAGAAATTTTGCTCCTTCTACTTTAAATATAACGTGGATAAGTCTACTATTAGGTTACACCATAAAGATCATTTAGAATAACAAATTAGTATTTGGGAGTTCAAAACGAATAATTATTTAAGTAAAGTTGAATAAAAAAAATATTATCACACAATTATATAAATATAATACAATCAAATGTTTTAATGGATTCCATAAAGACATTCGCTAATATAAGTTTCATTCATTCATAAATACATTAAATATATTTAATAAGAAACCAAGAAGAAATATGAAGTATATACATGTCATAATTATTAGCGGCTAACCTGGTCCACCTTAGTCTAGCAGAGGTTAGAGGTGTCGGAGATGTGACCCCGACTCCTACACGGTCCTTGCAAATGGACAGGAAAAAGATGCGGGAGGAATGCGTTGGTCCTTTTAATTTAATATCGACTGACACCGAATTGGAATCGAAAGTTTAGCAAACGACGTGCTCTGCCGCTTAATTCCGCTTTAACGTTTGTTGTTTTGTACCTTATAGTTTTTGAAACAAAAAGATAATAAATAGTTTTAATTTAATTCTCGATAAATTTAAAATATGATTGACTGTATCTGAATAATATCAAGAACTATAAATAATATAAATTAACATTTCATAACAATATATTTTTTTCTTGTATTAGAATACAAAATATATCGATATTCGAAACATGATAGAGTTATGTTATAAATTATATTGACAGTTTCCAGAACTGAACATTTCAAACAATAAAAAGCATTTATTTCTAAGGGGCTTGAGTGAATTTTCACGGAGCGCTACGGGCGTGCCTGTTAGCGTAGGCACATACGGTGCGTGACGGAATACTTCTTTACGGATATTCCTTAACAAAAAGATTCCTTTAACATTTGCTATTTTAACCCTCATCTTAAATGTGAAAATGTAATTTTATTTAACATTTTTGTGTCATGGAGATGTTGTGAACAAAAAAATATGTTTAATGACCTCACATGACATTGGTTTTAAACTTAAGAAAAAAAGTAACAAATGATAAAGAATATTCAAGAAAAATGATTATATAATCGAATTTCTTTATAAGGGCTGTTATAGTAAAACCAATAAAAAGCACCTGTTTCTTAGTACTTAGATACTTCGTGTCTTCAGGGGGCCGAAGTCAGTAGGGCAAATTTCATTTGGACCCTTAGGCTCCACAAACTTTACCCTGGCTGTGAAACACGTGTTAACATGAGTCGTCTTTGAAAAACTGGATAAAGATCTTATTTATATGGGGTCAGCGTACGCTTCAACAACATGATGTTATTACTGTTGCCATTCGTTAATGTGATGTGCTCACATAATGTTATTTGTTGATAAAGCTTCCATTATATAAAAAAATCCACAAAAAGTAAAAAGTATTCGCGAGAACAGAAATATTGTGTTATGGTCCTGTCTTATGTTTATGGTAACAGTACGCATTAGTTAATTTTATTTCCCCGGCTTGATGTGTTTTTGTTTTATTCAAATAAATGTTACATTAATGTTCATCTTTCAATACATACTTTTACATAGGGGTCAATAATAATTACGAAAATGTCTATAAATCTAATAGATTGACTTAAAATTCATAAATTATTTATGTTTTAATTACTTGAAACAATAATAATCGTTTGTTGATTGGTTCTGTACAGGAATGTTATGGCACGTATCAAGTCAATGAATATGTAATAGATTACGGTAACCCACGTCATCTGCTAAATTCGTTATCATCCGCGATACAAATTTTGTATTGCTATAAAAACTCTTAAGAATTATTTTAGTTTGAAAACAGCCTGTTACTTACATATTTGATTTATTTTATTTATCCAGTGGGTTGGTTTTCTCCTAGCACGTACTAAACGATATTTGGCGATCCCTAAGACGAGCCGTTTGTCACGTACGTGACGAAGCGGACAAAATGGAAACTTCACTATTGGCGTAACAGACAAATAAGTAACCGTTTAGTTTTATTGTACTCCTTTATCTTAATTTCAATGCAATTAAAATCCTATAATTATTTGATCTTTGCTATTATAAAATGGAAAAAATCTTGTATTTATCTCTTCAAAGCACATTAAGTAATCTATCGTTTTTCATTCAATAGTATCTGTAATTTTAACGAAACCATATTTTTCATAGACCTTTGTTGCAAAAAATTGAAGTTAGGTTAGTACACGGAATGCCTCGAGAATGTCAGCTTAGTGATGAATATGAAATATATGTGTATGTCAGAGAGAGCGAGTATTCTTGACTCTTCATCCGTCATCCGAGCATTCTTATGTTTTATAGTATTACACTTGGATTGGTTGTAGTGCTCTTTAGAAGTTTCAAGTGTGATTGGATTCGTGAGCGTATCGAATACTTACTTCCGATAAGTGAGTAAACATATATAAACCTTTTCAATTAATCATTTTATTTAAAAAGTTTAAGGTCATGAAAGGTTCGAGACCCACTAATATACTAGGTATGTAGCTCAAGAGATTAAACTAAAATCGCCATAATGACCTGTCTGTCTGGACATACTTGTTAGATAACTAGCAAATAAGTAAAGTTGTGGTAACCGTATAAATAGCATCAAGTAACAACAATTACATTTATGGTATTTAACTGACTGGCAGGACTTTATAACGATACTCTTAATTTAAGGACACAGAGAAGGAGTTTAGTTCTCAGGTAACTGGAATAAAAATTTTATATTCTAAACACTTAATTATTCAAATGTAAATAATTCAATATTAATACTTTAAGTTATTATATAATACAATGAATTTATATTTGAACTTTTTAACCCGTCTTGTTCACATATTTTCCAATTTAAATAGCTTCCAAACGCAGTATAAACAGGTTCAAAACGAACGCCACATTATCCATTATTTAGCATATGGATAGATTTATCAATGTCGAGTGTTTACAAATAGAACGAGGTGAAAATGATAGCCACTTTTGATATGGCCCTATATAAATAACTCTTTTCGATAATCTCATCTGCGATTGCAACGTTCGATACGGCGCGGCGCGGCGCGGGGCGAGCTAGTCGTGTTTGTGCTGAGATTAATGATGCGATAGCGAGCCATGCCGGAGGTACTCGACAAAAGGACCTCTTACTTACTCTTTGAAGCCTACTGGAAAGTTAAATTTAAAAAAACCGTCGTAATTTGAACTTAATATTGTATACGTATACGTATAAGGCTTTTGTTCTGTACTACAAAGCATTTTTTGTCGATTTGAATTTTTTGAATTTTTATTTATTTGAGGTTTCTTGATTTTTCTATGCTAGTATTTTATATAATATAGTTCGATGCAAAAGAACATAAGTATCAAGTAACTGGCATAACTTTAATAAAATATCAAATTCTTAAGTACGCACAGTAATATTACATATGGCATAACGGTTTCCTACTGATAAAGGTTCTTGCTTGACACAGATTTTAATTTTTAAAATAATTCTTTAATCATTGCTGTTTAAGTCAAATAAGAATAACTTTTTGGCAAGTATTTTTGATTTCTAGAATCTTTTTTAAAGTCAGTTTTTTATAATTACATATAGCAGTTGTTGAATTTTTCATTAATAAACTTTAAACGTCCCCAAACAAAAAACGAAAATAAAATTATCAATCTTAATTAGTTGAGAAGTGTTTAAAATTTTTTTTAATTATGTCCTCAATTATAATATATTTTTATGAAGATTAATGCCTAAATAATAATCGTCTCTATTTGTAACAGATCGTTAAAAGAGTTTAAATTATCTACACTCTATATATTACGTTTATGACCGAAAAGCCCCGCCAAAATACAATAATGTGTCTAAAAGTCATTTCAAATTACGTGACATAAAACATTCGGGTGTTAACGAAAAAGGGGAAAACAGGAGGCAATCGAAAAATAAATCATAAGTAAATGAGATATTGTTTCATTGCGACGCGCCCTCAGATTTCTGACTCAAATAAATGAGATGACATTGTAACAAAACGTGAATTAAAAAACACCTTTTAAAAAATCTCTCTTTTCCCTTCTCTACTAGATCTCTGAATCATTTCATCAGCTTTTGTTTATAAAGGTTTCCTTTTAATAATTTGTGGTAATCTTTCTTTATTAATTTAAAGACGCTCAGATATTTTTCAGACAAAAAGCAATTTGACAAGATTTACACGTTCCAACATTTATAAATCGTGTCACAATCCTGTAATTTTTATTTTAAATGTTTTTGTATCTTTCATATTTAATTTTTGTAAGTTGTAACTAGTCATAATAGTTCACAATATACTTGAACAAATAGATTTATCATCGTGTTTCTGGGTGAAGACAAAGGTAGGTTCATTATATTAAAACAATAACTAAATTAATTAATATTTATTGAAAATTTGTTAAAAAAAAAGCTTAAGCAGAATAGTACAGTATTTTTTGTCAAAAGAGTTTTATCTAAGGACAAAAAAAAATTCGTCTTAACTATTTACAAACAATTAATTAATAATCAAAGGTAACTAAAACTCTTTATAAACCATTTACATTTAACGATAGTATGTTAAGTCTTTGATGTCTTAGAAAGACAACTGAGACGCTATTTGCTAAGCTGTCTATTTAAAGTGCATCTAGTGGTTCCGGAGCTCTAGATTTTCAATATTCGCCTGTTGGTTGCATCATAAATCTTGTGAGCGCAAACGGTTGCACGACAACCTGCATTCCCGTTCCGCCTTCATATTTAATGAAAACGCGGCTTTAATTTTCCTAAAGCTGTATATATTACAAATTGTCTAAGACGTTTTATCAACGGTAACATTTTATGGTGATGTTTTTAATATCTCTTCTTTACTAAGTTTGTATGTTTTAATTCTTTTAAAACTTTTTATAGATTGAAGTACCAGTTTGTGATTTAAAAGTGACGACGTTTTCATTTATTTAATATGAACATGATACAAAGACTTATATTAAAATAATCTGTCTGTTCTATAAACTTTTGGATTCTATTTCTTTATTTTGTTGTTTGTTTTAAGAATAACCATTGTAATGTAGTTTTAATACTCCTAGCCCTGGATGGAAGGGTTGCTTTTATTATTAGATTTATGGAGCCATATTATAAAGTAGACGTTGAGAAAAATAAAATGTATAAAATAAAAAAAATATATATATATAATAATAAAATTAAAAGAATCCGAGATGAATAACGATGTGAACAAATAAGTTTTAGAAATTAATTTTTTTATTTCATTTTTTTATTTTTTACATGCTATAATACTGCGAAAATATAAAATTATTTAATCTATGCGAGCTATTTTCTCTAGAGTAAGGGTGAAAAGGTTAATATTGAGATAGTGCGTTCACCATCTACGGCTTCAATTCCGCCTTACAACGGGAGGAAAGTTAGTAAAGCACTATCCAGTCCATCAGTCCAGTAATCGTAGGTATATTTTTCATGTACGTTAAGTTTATTAATTAAAATTGTTGAAAGAAATCAGTCTTTAAACAGTCTTATAATAATATTTATGAGTAAAATGTGAGGTTCGTCCCTTAAAAGTTATGAAGCAGCAACCAGAGAGATCTTTTGACCAATAAACTTTTAAGCTATACCGGTTGTATAAAAAACATTCTCTAAAGGATATTCCAATGTAAAATCATGGACGGAGTGGATAAGGATAACGCTGTAGTCTCCAGAGGATTATTTTTCTAATAACATAGTCTGAAGGTCTTAAGAAATACCTTAAAACAGATTTATTTAAAATGTTTTACTAGTTTAAGGAGAATTATTTTATCAAATCATATTTTATATAAAAATTAAGTCATATCCAAATAAGGATTAATATATTGTAAACAGAATTAGTGCCAGTGTATTTCAGAAAAAAAGATGTTATTAGTCTTTTTAGGGGGACTATGGTGTAGAGATAATCAGTACATTAAATTGTGAGTCAAAACGTAAGTTCTTAACGTCAACTCTACGAAGGGGTTCAAACGGTCAAGTTATGTAGCTTCTATAATAAAACAATTCTTTGAGCAAGGCTAAGTCTGCAATAGACATGCTCCTACGGGTAAAAGGCTTTTTGCATAGTAATGCCTTGCTATCACTGAATTTAGCTTTAAGTTCGATGGATTGAGATTGAAATCTATCTCTATTGTAGTAACTACATGCACTACATCCCAAATTTTTAGAACAAAAATATATTTTAGAGAATTTTTAATACCTGTATGGAAAATAAAAACTTATAATTATTGGTGTATAAATACATCATATTCTATTCATTGGAACAAGTTGTTTAATTACATTAATCTATTATTAAATACTCGTAGTTAAATTGAATACTATGACGTGTCACTATGTTATTAAGCCTGCAAATTATTTAATAGCCCTGTATCTATCTTGAGTACATCATGGCGACTAACTATTATCGCCTTTCAATTATTTATTTTGCAATGAAAATTAAAAGCTCAACTTTAAAACAGTGGCGTATATTTTACAAATTTCAATCTATAGACTGAAATATAATGTGTCGTCTCTTTAATATGTACAAATCAATTTTCCTTCGATATTGGAAATATCTATTGTATACTTTATAATACTCCAGCTAATATGACGTATGACGAGTTTTAGTATTTCCTAATTTTATTTGTATTGAACTTATTGTACATATAACAGTTTAGTACTTTTTCAATTGAGAACTGTTGTCTTATTCGTACAATAATTCATCGAGCTACATCTTTCCAGCATACATAAATGACACAATTTTTATTACACAGCTGAATATTTACTATTTCAAAGCTGTTAGAAAAATAGCTGGGCAGTTTTGTTGACGTTTGTTTGAATTCAACGATTTGGGTTTGAATGTTTCCAGTCCCTGATTTGACGTGTTGTGACTGAGTGCAATAATTGAGGGAGCGGCGTCGATATTTAATCCTACGCGCGGAACGGCCGTTTATCAATCGGCCCAAAAAACAACATATTTCAATATCCACTGATTAATATCCGCTGCCAGTTCGCCGGCCAAGGCAAACATGAAATTTATGCACTGCGACCAAGCGGTTTATTTCATTTTGCTTTTAAAATTACGAATGTTTGGCGCGACAATTTGCCGACGTCGCGTCAAACCCATCTGTTGCGGTGCCCAATTAACATTTGCATTAGGATTCTTCATGATCTTTCAATGTATTATATTCTAATGTGTTCGCTCTCTATTTAGATACTAACAAACTGAGGTTACGTCTCGACATAAAGCAAAACAACTTGAAATTAGTATAGAGTATGTCATGTAAAGCGATGATATAAGGAGTAATAAGATATACATATAAAGCTGCTTCTCGATACAACGTCGGTTAACCTTCCGTGAAATATGCGGCAAGCGAGACTAAGCCTCGTATCTATATTCGCATAAGGACGTTATTTATTGCTGAACTAATTTTAATGTAACAGCAATTATGCTAAGACGCTCATGGTTTACAACGACATGGAACGTAGTTCTGCTACCGAAACTGCAGGGAAGTAATAAGCAGTGCAATACTCGCGGTAATAAATTAGAATAAGCAGTTTAAAATGAGAGGGCGGTGCCTTGCTACACAAATTGTTTCTGTTTCATAACCATCGACTATGTTTCCTTAATGTATATCAATATATTACATACGCATTAATAATCGTCTTGGTATAACATTTGTCATATTAAATTAATTTCGAACGGTTTTGCGTTACAGTATTGTATACAGCGTGATAAATAAAACATTTATATAGGTAAAATATTTTTGAGTATCAAATAATTGTGCTGTTAAAAGTTAAGAGCATATATATCAATTTTAATTTTTCCTAAGACCTGAAAATTCACATAATCACATGTCAACTATAAAATTTCCGTCGTCGTTCATATTCATAAAATAAATAAAGATAAAAAAAATGCAATAAATAACGGTTTTTGTCATTCAATATTAAGTTTTCTGAGATTACAGTACACAAATCTATGATATCTTTTGTTTCACTGCTGTTAAACATTCGAAAACATAAAGAATGCCACAACAGCCATGGCGAGAGTCGTAAAAATGAAACTCTGGTGAAACTTAACAAGCAACTTTTATTAAAATAACAACATTAAGTCGTTAATTTGTTTGTAAAATTGCGCAGACGGTGAAAATTACTTATTCAGAATGGTGAGACCGCGGCGGAGTGGCAACTCGACTTCTTGGCAAGTGTCGTGCCGCTTTTCTATAATTCAGGCACCATGCTTGAACTCATTCTGAAGGCGACCAAGTTATTTAACCAATTGTCAAAACTGTGCATGCAATTATATCCACAAGTGCTCTTTGTTAGGTACCAAAGTGCTATGAACGAGCATTCAAAAGTTTTCTGTTTCGATACTTATAGACACTACCTACGGAATCGCGCTGTTCTTCGCCAAACTGCTCTTAATCACGCCGAGACTACTCCGCATGGAATAATTAAATTCTTTTTATATCTTGTAAAAGTTCATTAATAATGCTATAATTTAAGTGTATTGTAAAATATTATGCAATAAAATCATGAAACAAATACATGCCGTAATAAATAATTCAAAATAATAAATATTGTTACAAATTATATGGTCTTCAAATTGTAATAATAAAATATTATGTTACTGTTACTAGCATTTTTGACTAAAGGACAAATATAAACCTCATAATATCAGATAAACTAAGAGTCGTTTAATTCTAATGATTAATAGTAAATTCTATACCAAAACACCGAAATGAAAACTAGTTTAGTAGCATGTTCCTCTTACGTCTTAAGTTTGCTGAGTAATTTTTAACTTTCAACACGTTCGGAATGAAATAGCTTTACACCGTTAGCCTTTTATTTATTTTGAGTTTATACCCTTATTTAAGATATTGTGGCAAATCAGATAATTTACTGTTACGCTTTTAGCACACTTTTATTAAAATTACAAATAGCATCACTAATTACAAATGGAATCATGTCTTGTCCAAGGTAATTGGTATTCTAAGGAAACTAATTGGTTTTATATCTTATATAAAATCTACTTTCCTGAAGCAATAGAGTTGAGCGTGAGTCGGTATCGATGGGCTAACAAATGAAATTAATGCATTTCTCTAGAGAAATAAAATGTCATTAGTTCCGCCCGATGAGCTCGCCTCGTCCAAGAAAACTTTCTTATGAAAATATAGTTTATTATCAAGTCGATGATTGGTTGAAATATGTCATTTTTAAGACATTTCATTCTTTGCAACGGTTGGTTTTATTATATTGTATTATTGAATCAACATTTTTTTCTAATTATGTGTTTAAAAGACCTCGAGTTGATAAGAAAAGAAAATAACAATAATGCATGTGATATTATTCTTTTAAAAACTCAGAACAATACAAATGTATTTGATCCCGCAACATTGACTAGTCGTGTTTTGTTATTCTTGTCATGTTTTCTCTGCACAATCCATTGGATATAAAGTAATGAGGGTCAGAACATTAAGAAAATGGTATGCTGCGAGTAAAAACTTTCTAAAAAACATTATAGTCGTTATGAAGAGGTTTCAAAGACACAGAATATTGGAAAAATATATTTAAATTATGACTGAAACGTGGATGGAACTTGCTATAAAAGTCAATTGTGCTCTTATATTACAGTATATTACGAATACAATGTACACTAAAAAATCTTTATAAAGTATCAAATAATTCCTACAGAATCCGGTATTCATATATCGATTCTGTTTGTTTTTCAAATTCATGATTATACATGACATTGTACAATAGGATAGAATTGGGCAAAAAAGAAATTAGGCTTTGAAGAGAACTAGGATAGATTGCGAAATTGGCCCATTGCCATTGCAGTAAAAGTGGAAATAAATCGCTCGAGACACTTTTGTCGGCAAATGACCTAGATCAAAAAAGAAGTCGGATCAGTTCGCTCGGGACTGGATTCCAAAAGCCCGATTTTAGGAAGATCAAAGTGGACTCAAAGGCAAATTGTAATAGTGAATCAACATTTTATGTCTGATATAGAGTTTTCTTTTTAAAGGTATACTACATTTTGCAAGAAAACAAGAGTATAATTATCTGCAAGGCAATCAATAATATTTGATTTACTGGAAATATGTAAAGTTGGAATATTGTTAAAATATTTACCATATACTTTTTTAACAACATCTCTCAATGCAGAAGCCACGTTAAATATTTATTTAAAAAAAATTTACACGATGCTAAAATAAATTTACAAAATATTTCATTAAACTTCGGGGACAATATTATCTCAGTTGTGAGTTCAGGAGGTATTGTAATGCTTAAGATATTGGAAAGGATTCGTCTAATCCATTAACTCAGTAACGTTCAAGTTTTATGTAAGCCCTACCACGGAATGTCTCGCAAAAACCAGTAACATCGCTTAAATTATTTCTAGTAGAGGTTTACGATTGCCGTATCTTTTTACACTCACATTATGGGTATGTATGTGAACATTATGTTTAAGTGTACTTCAATGTACGAGCAAGGGTCCATAAATCGAATTCGTGCTTCGAATTGTGCTTTAAGTGCGAATACAATATTAGGCATAGTTGGTGTTGCTTTATGTTCTATGTTATGTTTAATGACTTATTAAGTCGTTCACTAACAGCAGTAAGCTCTGTAATTTTCAACATTTGGTGCCTAAAAAGATAATAAAACAATTTCAAAACTTTAAAGAGAGCCTGCCTTACTGCGTTACTAATTTGAAATACGAAACATACATTTTCGGAAATATTTTTAATGCTTGAAGAATCAGATCTGTATGCTATACTAGGAATTTCTTTTTTCTAACATTTGTTACTTTAACTGTTTACTTCGTGTAATAAGTTTTAAATTCAAAATAATATAAGGCATAGAATATATATATTTCATAATATATAATAATTTTAATCATATCAAACGTAATAAAAATTAAAAGCCTACAACTTATAAATAGCAATATGTACTTCAAATTTAAAATATCATTATATTCAAGATAAAATTTTGCTCATGTTTCAATAAAGCTGTTAAAACGTATAAATTCATTTCCAAGTATGTAACCTGTTCCTTTACATATGTATGGAGTCAATTTAAAGTTTGAAGGGTAATTGGATTAGTGAAGTTTTAAGTTTCAAGAATCTTTTCTGAACTTTTATAATAATTTAAATTTCTTTAGTGAGTTTCTTGAGATAAATTTCATACGTATATACCTGAAGGATTTAAAACTTTTTGTTATGTTTCAACATCATATATTATATCTCTCAAATAATTTCCCCTTATGCTTAGAATTCAAAATTTAATTGCTTATGAAAGCTAGGTTATGTTTTTAATTAATGGAAAGAATCGTTTTATTCTCAGTGTTCTTCCTTTATTTTTCATCACTTTTGTGATATTATGTGAGTTTTACTATTAATTTATTAACGAAATTTTAAATGTTAAAGTGAAGTATTAAATAGTTGGCAGTTTTAACTATAATTATGGAAAATTTACTGTGAGGAATGGAAAAGATATATTAAAGCTAATAAATAAAGAAAGGCTCGAGAGTGTTGACAAAATCAATAATTTA
>DVQP01001377.1:0-15785 GCA_018231745.1 Danaus eresimus
CATTGTTAATATATCATAATTTCTCCCTTAGAGGAAGGTTTCAGATAAATTATTAGTGGTGTAGAAAAAAGCTATGAAGTTATGAAAGCTATGCGAAAACAAAAAAAAAACAGAATTTGTAGAATAATGTTCTAACGTAACAGTATTTATTAAAATGACAAATAATATAATATAATTAATAATTTAGTGCATTGAGTTCGATTTATTGATTAAGATCTTATTTTTCAGAGTCAGAATAAGCAATGACGATTTGTTTCATCTTTATTTTTTAATTCAATATGAATGAATTAAAATAATTATTTAATTTCACATATATACAATGTTTCAGAGCCACATAATCTTGTAGCGATACGAAGTCCAATATTGTCGTCTAATTATAATAATTTGTATTTCCTTATACAAATATTACCCATAGATTAAATCCAAATATATTCTATTTAATATGAACGCATCTTACCTTACCTTTTTGCTGTCAGTCATCCGAATTAAGAGCTGTCAATACTTAATCCCCTGTGTTGTAATTTGTAAACCGTAAACTCAAGACGTCATACCAAAATAGCATCAAAGTCAAAGATGAGTTATTTTTAATACATATTTCTTTAAAAATATTTTAAAGCATTAAATAGTAATATATACCATGGAGATTTGGACCTCATTATTAAACAAATATTTCTAAAAGCATTGCTATAATATAGACACAGTTTCAGCAGTTTACATAAATTATGATTTTATTAAGGCAAACGTTAAAATATTCTCGAATAGGAAGCAAGGTAATTTCGAGGTATGTTTTGGTTTATTATGTTTTACAATATCAATGAAAAATAGTTATCATCCTAAATTAAAAGAGTTTTATAGAGAATCGTCA
This sequence comes from Danaus eresimus, assembly GCA_018231745.1. Taxonomy (NCBI): domain Eukaryota; kingdom Metazoa; phylum Arthropoda; class Insecta; order Lepidoptera; family Nymphalidae; genus Danaus; species Danaus eresimus. Next base: position 866 of record DVQP01001377.1, read on the forward strand.
TTATTTATTTTTTGTTATTTATTGAAAATTAAATATATTTCAATTGTCATGTACTTGCTACATTTAAATTATACTTTCAGAACTACCAAAGTGTGGGCTACGTTTATTAATAATGGTGCATCTAGAGATGACAACCGTTTTACCATACTGTCACACATTGTGTATAAATGATCTGCCAAATGAATTACTTATTTACATATTTTCAATGATCGATTTTGAATCTCTGCTGGCCGTAGCTAAGGTGTGCATGAGATGGCAACAATTATGCATGACTCCATGTATCTGGGATAACACACGCCTCATTGTTTGTATGAAGAACTATGTCAGAATAAGCGATAGTATTGTGCCTTTTGTGGCCAAGTATTTAAAAAATGTTAAATTACAGTATTTCAAATTGTATTCTCAAGTCCGGGCTTCCTTAATCAGCTACTGCCCCAATTTAACTCACCTAGAAATAAGCATATCACAAGTTGATAGTTGCATATTTGATGATCTAGGATACTGGCCTAATCTAAAATTTCTCAGCTTTAGAAACTCATTGATAGTGCAAAGTAATGAGAATGCAAATGGCAATTTTGTTTATCATTTACCATTTGAGAAATTGAAGTACCTTGAAACCCTAATACTGTCTAATTTTGCATTAACCCACAACAGTCTATACAGCATGCTGCAATGTGTTAATTTGGTCAGCATTAACATGGAAAAAATGAAGAACATACCATCAGACTTTCTGGACTCTCTGTTAAGGACTAAACAGAGCAGTTTGAGGGCTTTACACATTTACGGGGATACACTCAATGATGACATAATATCTTCTATATCGAAATGCAAAACACTTCAAGTATTACACATCATGACTTGTAAAACTCTCTTTGATTCTAGTCTCTTGCATCTATACAGATTGAAAAATCTGAGGTCCCTGAAATTACGTCATGGATATTTTTCAACTAATGCTCTCCTTGCATACTTCTCCAACAACATCTTTCAACACCTGACCTACCTAAGTCTGTCTAGATGTCACCATGTTACTATGCAAGTAGCTAAAGTAATCAAAACCTGTGCACCAAATCTGAAAGAACTATCCTTCTACCTGTGTCCATTTATTATTGCACCCGATTTTAAGAGGGGGGAATTACAGAAAATGTTCAATATAGAATTACTGCTAGACTAGAAACGGTTAAAAATTTTTACATTTGCAGCTTAGATATCCGTCCATCTGACTTTATATTAAATATAAATTATTCAAAGAACAGTCAATTATCTATTTTTTGATATATTTAAAACAATGAAAATGCATATTCAAATACACAAATTACTTTGATTGGTATTTTGTAACAATGTTTTTGATTAAAATATAATGTTTAAAATTTAATGCAAATTACTTCATAATTAAAATGTAAGATGTATTTGGTAAGTGCATGCTTGTTTATCAAAATTATATGTTATGTGGAAATACTAACATAAATTTAATGAAAGGTATTTTAAATATGAAGTATTATAAAAAAATATGAGTTATATTTTATTTTAGTATAGTTATATTGTCCGTGTATATACATATAGTATTGTAAAATATATAATTCTTAAAAATAATCACAGGATCATAACCAGCATAAATATATATGAAAATCATGTAAAAGAAAAGTGCCTTATGATATAATATGGATATTTCTCATGTTTCTGTGATGGAATTGTTATCTGATATAATAAATTTTTGTGCCTTTCAAAGGATTTAGAAAAGTATTTGAAAAATGTGCATACTCTCATAAAAAAATTTATAAGCATGTTTTCACTTCATTAAAATATGTTATTTATCCCACTCGAATTCAGAATAGGTATTATATTATAGTGTATGCTTATTAAATTTTATCTAAGATCCCACTGTATTTTGGATGCAACAATTCTGAGAATTGACCTCAAAATATTTATCTGTGTAGATTTAAAATCAGTGAAATTTAATTTTAATGTTTGATGAGGGAAATTAATAATAGTGTTCATAACATCTTGTGTGACAACAATTAATTGTATTGTTATTTGTTTGTACTGTTAATACACACTTTTTAATTAAAATATGATCTTTTATTATATTCTCACCCTAGTCTACAAGACTTGAATGTCAAGCTTTTTATGACAATATATATATATATATTAAAAATATTAACTATGAAATTTGTAAGCTGTATAAAAAACCATAAATCATTCAAGTATATAATACTAAGATAGTATAAATTACGTTTTATTTTTTGTTATAAGACCATAATGAGCTTAAAATTTGGTCGTTATCAATAATTCAACAAGGATTTAACAACAAAGGCAGGAACTAATCTAGTGACATATTTTATTCAACATATTGACATATTGACCTGCTTTTTGCATAACATGCGATAAATGAACAAAATAGATAAATAAAGTAATAAATCACAAGAATGGTTCAATGTTGATTTCCACAGCGGAGCATGGGTTGGTGAGTTCGAATGCTGTCAATACATTCGGATGGATGACACCTATTTTACCGATGACTTGACCATTCAGTACGACCTCAGCACAACGTCCGGGGAAATAAGTTGGGTCTGAAAATTGAAGATAAGATGTTTAAGGTATATATATATATATATATACATATTAATTTTTCTCAGTAAGAAGCCTTCTCATCGTTTGATGCGTTACACTATAATTCTTTTATAGTAAAGTTTGTTCTTTGAAGTTAGTTATAAAAATGAAAATCATTAATATACTAAGATTTATGGAGTCTTGGAGACAACGGTTATTTGTTCAGTTATTAGGAAAGGTAAAGGAAATAAGAACATACTTTTTAATTTGTTTCTTTATTGGTATTTGGTGTTATTACCAAAACTCAGTTCAGTCACCAGTATATGTGCCTACGTTTTCTTTGGCCTTCACAATTATATAAAATCTCACCTTGACAAGGCTTTAGATAGTAATCTTCTTTATGCGCCACCCTCACTGACGACAGCAACCTGTCAAGGAATCCGTGAACGAACTGAAAGCCACCAGCCTTGCCGCAGTACACACCGCATAGACGACGTTCATTACGGGCACCCGTCTCTGTAAACAAAAAGAATACACAATAAGATAAAAATGCATATAATAATTTCGTATAAACTAACACAAGGATTTATTTATTTCGTTTTACTTAAAGGTCTGATGTTTTTTAAACAGTTGGACATATCAGTTTGTACTAGAGGTTCCTAACTTTGTTCGTGACTGCACACTTTGAATATAAATGATATTTTAGCTTCCCAATTTTATCGCAAACGGAAAACCCACTATTTCGTAACCTTGCTAAATAAAATTATAAATCACCCCCCAGGCCTTTGCATAATGTCTTAATTTGTTTTCTGGGTCTCACTTACCGCTCCCCTTTAGGCCTACGGCGCTCATAAGGGCTTGTTATCGCCCACCTTGAGACAGTCCGCTTTATACATACCCTCCTTCTCATCCTTGATGACCACGTCACTAATCTCAAACAGCTTCAACGGTAAGGGCATCTTCTTATTGGCTGCGAGGGTTTTAAGCAGTCCAGGTAACAACAACGTCCTCACTACTTGGAACTCCAATGTTTTAGGATTTGAAATATGAACAGCTGGGATATCTTCTATTTTGTAACCAAGTTTTGTTGACACATCTTCACGAGAACACTGAAAGATTTTTTTCATTATTAAATTATGATTATCAGTTTAGGTTATTTTGTTTTTTTCATCTAAACCGTGAAAATGGTGGGATATGGTGTACTTGGTGCACCAAGTAGAGCTTGTACTCACGAGTGTGAAGGTCAGTGCCTCGGTGTACCCGGCACAGGCGCACACGTGTCGCAGTTGCTCTGTAAGTTTACTGAGCGGCTCCTGAGCTCCGCAGGACACGACGCGGGACGGACGACGAGGGATGTTGTTATAGCTGACGCAAGGATTACACATTCATAACATAACATGCAATAACAAATGCGCATCAGTCAGCATACATTTAATTTTGGAATAGATTTACTATTAGAGTTTTGTGTGTTGGTATGGAATGCGAATACTTGAAAAACCAGTAATATTGAATCAAACTAGAAATTTAACAAATAATAAAGTTAGTTTGAATACCCATAAGCGATGGCGATATCTTCGTAGAGGTCGCAGGCGTGTATGACGTCATGCCTGGTGGGGGGAACGCGGACGGTCAGCTGGTCGCCGCACGGACGGGACGAGAGACACATGCGGCAGAGGAGAGAAGATAAAACTTCACTGGACTCGCTGAAATAATGATCGACTGTGACAATAGGACTCACTAACTAACTTTAATATGATATACTTGAAGAGTCATTATATAACATGCAATAAGATTAGGATCCTTGATTGAAAATACATGGACTAAAATATATATGATTAATGTCAGTTAAGAGAAATAAATGTTACTTTAAGTAAATTAGAGCTAGACAACTGTGTTCAATAGCTACAGCAAAATTTGTTACGTTTTTTAATTTCCATTTTTGGGAATTTCTATTGAACTGGTCCAACAAAGTTGTCATGTCAATGAATAAATTTAACACATTCTCATAACAGAAATTGAAAAATTATCCTAAAAAAATTATACTTGTTTAATTACTATGCGTTAAATAGCTATGTTACAACACAATTTGTATTAAAGCATGAGTTTTTTTACTTTTACTATATAATACTATACTTAACTTACTTAATGCCTATATATTTGTTAGCTTTCTCAATACTTATTATTTCGTCCCTATACTCCAGCTGGGGATATAACTCATAGGTCCCATCGGGTGAGAACACTTTGCATTGTTGTATTTCATATTTATTGGAACAGTACTCAGAGAACATACACACAATAGTGTCCAATACTACTATCGCCTGAAATATTGATAATATGAACTGTTTACTATTTTCTAGTATATAAAGACTACAAAATAATTTTACTATACAAAAACGTTCTGCCAGATTGATATTTTTTTAAATAAGTGATAAAATATTACAAATTTATATCCAACCTTTGTGAGATCGGTGGCTGTACACTCAATGAAAACATTCTTTGTGTTGAGTGTGATCTTGGAGTGGTCTCCATTGATGATGGGAGGCATCGACAGCACAACACCATTTTTATCCTTAATAACAGGATATACCGGACTGTCTCTTATAATATTAAGATATTGTTTAAGTTGAGCGTGAGTCTACAAAAGAAATAAAAACATTAGAAAAAAAACCCTTAGAAATAGAAACTAAAAACATTGTATAGTTTAAGCTTCTATAGTCATTTAAGTAATAGTATCAAATAGAATGAGATCTAAGATTTTCGCTAGTCACTGAAATAAAACTAATATATTTCGGATTTACTACGCCATTTTTAATTACTTTAAAACTGCAATGTGAGTCACATCTCGTCTGCCCATGATCACAGTTGCTGTAAATTAATCAAAACATCGTGATTATGTAGTATTAAAGTAATAAAAAAATCGCGTAGTAAATCGGAAATATCATATAGAATTGTATATTGAAGGCATTTGTTGGATCAACATCAGAAACAACCTAAATATTATTATGTTTCATATTATTAACTCACAGAATATAATTCCATTAATTCCGGAGCAGTCATCTCTTTTGTTTGATTGAGTGCTTTGAATTTAATCTCATTTGGTGGTAGTGCATCATACACAAATGGTCCCTGAATAGTATCCAGGTCATGTGTCCCAATAGCCACTAGTGTTCGTTTTCTGCAGATGTTTTGATGTAACTTATCCTGAAATAAAACATGACTTATTTAGGTACATAATTATATAAAAAACTTTATAACCTCTTGTAATAAATTGTTATTTCATCCATTTTTACAATTTCATTCCTAGAGACATTATGATATACATGCAACATTTTGAATTTTTTTCCTTTACCTGTAATTCTATGAAGCTGTCATAGCTTGTCTTGGTGAAAGATATTCCTTTAAGTACAGCTGCTACAGCATACGGCCTGATTTGAGCTGTAGCTGGTGTTAAATGGAGGGAGTAGCAATCTTCATACTTTTTTAATTTATAATTTGGTGGGGATTTTCTGAAAGATATAAATAATATTATCAAGTATCTTAATGAATTAATAGTATCAGAGGGTTATTTATTGCATTACTCAAATACATAAAATAAAATTTTTAAATAAACATATTGGTACCCTGACACACAATTACACATCTTATAATAAAATACCAATACATATTCAAGTTGCATTATTCACATAAATTTCAAATAGACATACAATTATTTTAAATTTAGTCCAAAAGAAATGTATTCTCTAGTGACAAGTTTCTTTTTTTATATATACAAAGAGTTTTAATCTATGGTCACACATAGTTGTTCTTAAAAAAAATTCACTTACTTGCCCTGAAATACAAGTATACCATTAACAAGTCCCTCAAGGCACAGCAAATCATATCTATTAGCTGGAATATCAATTCGATATAATACCTCCTCTGAAACCCCAACACCCGCTTGATCACCCTGCTCCTTTATCAACATCTGCTTCTCTGTGGTCTATAAGTTTTGAATGTATATTATTACTAATAACTTAGTGATGATAGTGTTAATTTTATAAAATCCGGTAACTTATTAAGGTATGGAAAGTCATAGAATTTACCACTTCATCTAATTCCAGGCCAAATTCAAAACACACATCTTGGAATTCCTCATCAGCTGAAAAATAATAACACGGACATTTTATTATATACCGTTACCAGCAATTATATAATATAATATTTCCATTAATTAAAACATTACTGTAAGATTTTCCCAAAGCAGCGAAAAGTACATCACGTTTTACAGATATTGTCGGCATTTTTGAAGTAACGAAGATCTCTTGTCTAAGTTTTAGACTGTAAAGAATACAAACTAGTAAATAAAAAAACTGAGGTTATTTTTTATATCAGTGATGATAATAAATTATCCAATATCCTTACTCCTTAAAAAAAATCGTATGTATTTAAAATATGTTAAAACTACACTAAAAAAAACAGCTCCGCATGTAGCCACATTTCACTTCAAAATTGATAAGTCAACTTCACAATTCACGTGTCATTGTCAAAAATATATATATATTTTTTAGTAAACATCAATTAGAAAAAGAATTATTTAGTAATTTACAATATTCGATTATAAACAAAATAGACACACTTATATTAATAAAAAGGTTATAAAAAACGATAATAATTCTATCAATACTACATACATACTTCCTAAACATTATAAACTTTCTATATACATTTTAGTTCCATGAACTTTTTAGTTTAACATTTTAGTTCCATGAACATTTTCAAAATAATGCAGTTTTGTATAATTTAGATTTTTTGTTTTTTTTTTTCTCAAACCAATCTATCCAATATATTGTGTAAAAATAAAAAAATATTGTGTGAAGAGTTTTTTAAAATGACCTTTGAAAATTACTTCAATTTAATTAAGAACTTTTTTTAAATTTTTGATGAATCTTCAAAACCATTTATAAGCTTAGTTTTTCTTAGGATTTTTTCAGACAGTCATACTTTTAAATTAAAATATCTATTGTCGTTAATAATAGTCTTTGAGAATTTATTGGATTTGAGACTTATAAATTGTTACTTTGTCGCACACATATATTTTTAATCTTATTTGACTGTTAGTTATATAAATAGTACTAAATCGAAATAAACAGATCTCTTAAAGAAGATTTTTATCAAGCTGCCTTAAGTTAAAAAAAAATTTTAGAACTAAATACGGATCTTAGCCAAATGTGTTATTGAAAACTGAAATATGTATATATATATATACAGATGACTCTCAATGTAGAATAATTTTGAAAACTATGTAAAACAAAATTAATTACTTTGTATACATTTTTAAGAACATATATGTGAAAATTTAAGGTTGGCTATAGACAAAATGCAAAACAGTTCAAATAATTATTAAAACCTATAAACTATTTAAATCTAATATAATATTACATTTTAACTATACTTAATCATATTTGAAGTAAAGATTATTATTTTTCACGATTTTGTTTATTAAATGATTTCTATATAAACTGGTAACCTCACTTTGGTCACGTGATCTGTGTAGTCTAGGTTTTGCAAACGGTGAGTGGAGTGCCTTGTCATCAGTCCATTAAGTTTTTGGATGATTTTCTTTGGAATTCGTATTCAAAGTGAGTAATTTTGGAAAAAAACTTCTTAAAACCACAGTTAAATACTTTCTTAAGTGTTCGATCGTGATAGTGTTACGTGCTTTTATATAACAAAATTCTACCTTCTTCCGTGACTAGTGTGATATGACGCCATTTTACTTCGTGAATGCCAATTATCGAAGTTCTCCAATATTTTCTTTGTTTTTAAGTTCAAATAATATAACTACTATATAATAACTTAGTCTCCAACAATATTTCATGTAAATTTGATGAGACGTATTCACCAGTATAATTATTTGAACGTAATTGCGCTTTCGTTATGTATGGCTTGAACGCATTTTAATCGTGACACCACCACCTTGGACGTGTATGCATAACTATATATATTTGATTTTATAATTACATATTAAACTTAAACTGTGATTTTTAGTGTAGTTAACTTTTAATTAAATAATAAAAAATAAAAATAAACGAATTTACATGCGTCAAACGAGAATTCTTGGTTTGTTTTTTTTGATGTGTTACTTAAATTTGAATGGTTCAATACACTTCATTTAATAAAATTGTAGATCTTATCGTTTTAATTAACACAAAGTGTTAGAAAATGACAAAAGGTTAATAGTTTTATGATGTTCATTGTTCACTAATTACAATGTGTTTATACAAATGCTTGTTGTTGCAACACGCGTATATATTGTGTTAATTTTCAATAAGTCTAGAAATTCCTGAATATTTGTCCATAAACTGTCTTTATATTACTGTTTTAGTTTTATGTCAGTTATTAAATAACTCAAATGGCCCACCAAAATTAGGTGAAACAATTGCCCCCCTCATATAATAATAGTATTTTGGGACCAATGGCATCATTTTATTAGTAGTCAAAAGCTAAATAAATAAATTTGGTTTGATTGTAGCTTTTATGAATTATTAATATTATTTTTATTGTAATGTTCTAGAAACAATGTTCAACAATTTGCAGTCAGTTATAGTAAACAGTATAATTTAAGTCTTAATACTAAAAGTGATAAAGATTTCATTTATTTATATTAGTAATTAATTTGAGTATGAACAAAAATAATTGTATGTATTCAGCGGTTATACTGATATTTATTTTTAGTGTCCACGGCTATTGACGAAATGTCTGGAATTTGCTGCTTATGACTTCTAGCCTTTCAAAATCTAATGAGGTAACTAGTTTTTGCACAAATTATTTGTTATGCTTCTTTTGTGTAATTTTAATCAGATTCATATTTTGGCAATTCATAAGAGTCAAGTTATTTTGTGGCTTATTTAAAATGGTCTTAGTTGATAAAGACGTTTCATAGATTATAAAAGTTGTTTGGTTTTGTAGTATGTTTGCTTAAACTGTCTGGTATCCTGACAAGTTTTACAATTTGGTTTTGTTTGCACTATGTTAAGAATACCATTGTACTAATTTGGCAGTTTGCCACGAGAAACCATGTTTCACACAGTTGTTACAGAATATAATTATATCTAATTAATACTTTCTCATACCATACTTCTCTCAAAACTGGTGTCTTTGTATTGAAGTTGTTTAGAATGTATATATTGGCAACTGTTTTGTTGCTATAAAGTCTGATTTATTTTTAGAATCTCGTTAGTCTTTGGAGCATTAGTCATACTTAATGTACATGTTAATTTTAATATTGGAACAAAACACACAATTACATAACAAAAACTATGTGTGATGAATTATCAGGTGGCGTAACTATTCATTGTGATGCCGGTGGATGCTGACTACTACTGCACAGACGTGGTGTCGCCTGGTTGTGAGCTGACGGGCCTTCGCACTTGGAAAGACATTTGTCTTGTAAGGAACTCACTCTTCCAACATCAGGTTAGTTTTTTTTTTTTTTGTATTTAGTCACTGAAAGTTTTTCTTGTACTAGCTTAAAGATAAACGTGAAATCCTATTGTTAATGAGTCATTTATAATGTAATACTCGAAAATATCCGCGTCATGCTCTTGTAGTGTATAGTTAAGCACCATGGGATGTGCGCGCCAATCATTGCACCGTAGATAATATGAATGAAACTTATTAAAACAAAGAGCATTCATTGTTGATACTTTATGCTCATTTGTAAAGTATTAGTAAATACGTACATCTCTGAAATGTTACATTTGAAATCTCAAGGTTAAATTGTTGTTTACATCGTCGTCGGGTATAAAAGGTTTATCGAAAGTAGTCTAAAATCGAAATGCGCCGTCCGAGTTAATCCACACCTCGTGAGATGTGGCAAGCGCGTGGCTGGGCTGGCGGGGTCAGCGCCCTGGCCCAGGACTAATTTGGGGGAGATCGACGACTTGTACCGTCGCGGCTTTGTCTGCGTGCAACGCACCCGCAATGGTCTCGTTTGCTTTATATTGTAAATTCGTTTGTTCACCCTTCATTTGACATACCCACTGATAAATAACTGCACTAATAAGATAACAAACAATTAATTATGTAAAATTTCTAAATACATAAAATTTTAAATAACATTCTGTTCTAAAAATATGTTTGCCCACTAAAATTATCAATTTTACGTCCGTCGGTTCGCTTGCACGGCATAATAACAGTAAACATTATAGAGCTCATTTTAGGGAAGTGGTGATGACGCATTCATCACCATAGCGTTGTGAGTCATCAATTCCTATAACCGTTGTATTTGTTAAATCGCTTCGTGATGACTGGTAGAGTCGTGATGAAGAGGAACACGTTCCCGTCAGCCGTGTTCCGTGTCTTTGTGAGCGGTGTATTGAATGTTTTGCACGTTTATCAGTTTAATGGTAGATCTTTGTTTGTATTTGTGAGTGCGTGTGTGGAGACGGTGACGCGGATACATGGGTGGCGACTGGCGACTGGCGACTGGCAGCGGTGGCCAACCCGCGGTGACCGTTGGACGGCTAAGGACTGTCAGTGTGTGTCGTAACGTTGTAGTGATCGGAGCTCGTCAAGCGAGGCCGATATACTAACATACCAGCTCTGTGTCTAGTGCCGTGTTTGTTTGTTAATAATGTAATGTGTATAGTGAAAATAAATCATTATATATAGTATGTGTTTGTGATGGACTTATATTAACGTGGAGTGCTCGAGCGTTGTCACACTCGGCCATGGGATTGTTCTGTCGTTTGGAGGTAATTGTAGTGGTTGCACGTTGTCTGTGTGGTTTGTTTCGCGTAATGTCGAGAGGAGTCTCGGCGCTAGCTAGACGAGGCTGTATGAAGGCCGCCGCCCTGACCTTGATGGCACAAGTTCAATGTCCTTGCTCGTTTTGTTCTGATGCAATTAAGAGAAGTCTGTTTTTTTTTAAATTGCTACACTTGTTTTACAGTATTTTTTATATTAATGATTCTGTTCCGCGTTCTGTTTATGCGAAGTCGTCCTTAATTACGAAAGATGTTAAACGTCCTCTAACTATATGTTATCGTAGTGTAAACTCCATGTAAGTGGTCATATCCTGCAGTTCATAGTTCATTATAGAGATGTTTATCATAATTAGACTCAGAATACGTCCTTACTACATTCGTTTAATATATTTTTTAATTGAATATATAATTTTGTTTTATATATTCTAGTCATTATTGCTCGAAAGGCCCATTTCGTGTTTGCTGCTAATTTAGCATTGGTGGGATCACAATTATTAAAAGAATCTTCATTTTGTGATAGCAATTTCAATCGAATAACCTCAATCTTTACCTTATTGACGTTTATCCTTACTCTAAGTCATTCTATAAAGTATTTTAAAATGTTTAATTAAACCACTTGTACAAGTTCGTGTAATTAGGGTTCATGTTAGTGGAATAATAATATATAATATTTATGATTACTATAATGGTAAAAAAAAATATTAATTATGTTTATTTAAAATCTAATTTAAATTGCTATTGATGTTATTAGATCATTTTCAATTACTTCGAACTTATCTTAATTTATAACGATTATTGCCTTATAGAATTTTCGCGAGACGAATAAATTTCGTCAATTTCTTGTTTTCAGCCAACATTAAAAGTTTTAGCGGGAGTTTCATTCCTATACCACAACTCTTCTTATATCTCGCTTACGTGAACTCTTTATGTCGTTTAATATGTTTTTGTTATGACCTTTTGTTTTTTTTTAATATTATTATTCCAATCATACTGCGCAAGAAGTTAATTATTGACTTTAAATATCGCGAATGGGACAATGAGAATCGCGTTTAATCAACGCCACCGAAAGAGAGAGCTATACTTGAAACGCTAATACAGCTGCGTGTGCGCAATCAGCTGACGGCGCGTCGGCCATCTTGGCGAGCGAGTTCCATTGTAGGAGCGTCATTGTTCACGTTAGTGACGCAGTTCTCACAACGCTATGTCATTGTCCTTAAGTCCTGAAATACGCTTTGTTACAAACGAACAAACCTGTTGATGGCTAATGCGGAAACGCTTCCACGTTGCGAGACTCAACATTCACACGGAAGCCTGCAAGCCGAGACCCTGGCACTTCTATTTTAGGTGTGTAGCGTTTCCGCTTTGATAGATGTGCTATTGGCTGCGAGTCTGTTGATTTGTCTGATGCCTTTGTATTTTTTCTAACACAGATTACATGCCGGGGTATAATTGTATCGACCTCGTTTGGTTTCCGTGTATGTTTGTTGTTCGTTTTTGTTCCCTTTGTCGTGTTCTTCGGAAGATTGTTGATGAAGCTACGTTCTAATTTTAAAATATCTTATTTTGGTTTACTTACGATAGTGCTTGAGGTTAATTACACATGGGACGCAATTAACTTTTTCTTTTTTAATCTGAATGTTCTTTATATTTTTAATGTTCTCGTCTCGGAGGGTTATCTCGAGTGGTCGATATATTTTTTTTTTCAGTTACCGTTACTGTTACCGTTGTGTCGCTGGTCAGACCTGTATTTTGTATCGGCCGCTTTATGTTTGATATATTGAGTCAATGATAACATTCGTGGGTTGACCTACATTCGTTCTTTAGAAGTTCCATGGTTTCAAGATTGCTTTTTATTTATTGAAAGTGCATTTTATATAATACTAGATACTAATATCCGTCTCCAATTTTGATGTCACTGAAATAATTGACAAATTGATCAGATGTGCCACTGGCGCGGTCATTATTCTAGACATTAGTTCAATGTAAACTCTTCATATGTATTAAGGTTATTTCAATATATTTGAAATACAGTTCTTCGGTACTTTGTTATTATATTTTCAAATGTTATATTTATTGATATGAAATTTCATTTTAAAATGTTATCATCGAAGAGGGCTTCTTCTAGTGAGTCACGTTTGTCGCTGGGTGAATACGAGCGGTGAGCGTGCTTCACTACATTGTACATATGCTAGCGGGGGGTGCCACAGACCTCCACTACCATATGCTGACGAAATATGTGGTGTTACAGAACGAAAAACATTCATATAGCAATAGCTTTTCTGATTAAATTCTTTTCGTTTTAAACAATTACTTGCATCTAACAAAGATTTCTATAGAATTTGTGTTTAAACATCATTAAATTAGTGTCAATGATATGCTTGTAAGTGTTTGAATGTTTTCATATATTATAATGAAATAAATGTTGAAACTAATATATTAAATGACGTGTTGGTTAAAAGTTTAAAATAGTAAACACGTTAGAGGTTCTGTTAATGCAAGTCGAAGCGGGTCGTGCTCGAATTGCGTAGCGAGCATTCAGCAAGTAGGTCAGCGGGGCGCGGCGGTACACGGGGCAGAGATACATTTATAGATAGAGCACATCTAGCATCTACCACCTACCATCTACAACTATAGAACATCCTGGATATAGATTAGATTAGATAACCTTTGAGACGTGTTGCTTTTTGATGTTTCGTATTGAATTTTGTTTGTGGTATATCTATTTATCGTGTTAACTCTAAAACACGACTCGTACAATGATCGCTGTAGCTAAGTGGCTTGATAACTCCTACTTGTATATTTTTTAAGCGGCTTCGTGCAGGTCAGTTGCATAATATAATATTTCACGCGAACACGATCTGGCTCATGGTTATCATATGAACATTAAAACACGATTATTTTCTTTAAACTATAGTTTTTGTTTGAAAAACGTGAAATTCATTAACTTTAAGTACCTACCTTATAAAACTGCAGGCATTCGATTTTTTTTTGTATTGCATAACAAAAAAGTATATAAAAAAATGAAATCTTTATTCAATTAACGTAATTTCAACTAACATTAAATCTAGAATTTCAGAGAAGGGATAATAAAATTCCAAGCTCATGCAAATGACAGTCCAGCTTGACATTTGACAATGAATCGACATTTATAATGAGTTGCTTCGCAGGTGTTCAATACGGCAAAGCATTGTGTTAAATCAAAACAGGTGCTTAATGAAACGCTGTGAAATATCAAACGAAGTTGTTTCACAGTCGTTCCGAACAAGTTGCACGTCACATGCGCCGGAGTGTCCGTGTGTCTGTGCGTCTTTTATACAATGTACCGTAATCATCTAGTGTATGCACCCCTTAGATCTTAACGACGGTCGATGACTTGAGCTAATAACAAGACCAGGCCATTACCCCCGCCTCCAGGCTGTTGGAGCTCATATCACTTTCATTCATATGTGTTCTTCGCAAAACAACATAATAACAGTAGAAGACAATTAAAATGAAGCTATAATTTCCCATTTAATTCTTGTGTTACGTTTTTACGTTTGGATTTCTAACTATATGGCAACATGGTTCCTATATAATGAGATCTAAGATATTCGCGAGTCATTTAAATAAAACTAATATATTTTCGG
>DVQP01001378.1:0-15784 GCA_018231745.1 Danaus eresimus
AAAGAAAAATCTTCCCGCCCCCCTCGACAAATTTGGGACGCGAGACCTCACGGAGGGGCTGCCTACCCAGGATAGACCCTGTCTATATACCTACGCGTTCCGGTAAAAGAAAAGCAGAACACCATTAGTTTACGCTAATACTTTGTACTATGTGTGTAAAGCATCCTTAAACTCTCTTATCACTGTATATCTGTGTACACTATCACTGACCTTATGATAGGTGTCCTTCTGCCAGTTCTTGATCTGTGCTATGACGTCATTCACCAGTCTATCTCTGACACTGAGGTGCAGATCTGACAGCCTCTCTGCCTCCACCATGCCGCCTTTCCAAGCTGCTTCCATAGTACCATATTCAGGACCTGGGTAACGTATTAAATGTTATAGATTAAGCTGAATAACACATACATATATGTATGTATAACGTCCAAAACTGAGCACTCTTTAAGAATATACTCAGTAGAAAACGTCTTTTTTGTCCCATTTCATGACGTAGTAAAAAAAATTGTAGATCCAAAAATAATAAAACAATAATTAATTAATTTAAATAATAAATAATACAGGAATCTAAGGGGACAATAAGATTATATTTTTATCAGAACAAATATACTATTTTTCGCTTCATGAAAATTACTTTAAATTATTCATCAAACTGCACGTAAGATATACTCGTAATGTAGCATTCAGTGATTTTCCGGTTGTTTGCGGAGCCGCGGCGTAAACCAATAAGGAGCTTAAAACATGTCGGTCACTCATAACCTACTGACCTACATACTACAGCTATTGTAAATATTAACTATTTTATATATTGAAAAATTATATTACGTGAAATAGTTAATGGAATCAATTAACTTATCTCCATACTAAACTACCTGTTGAAAATATACGGTTTGTAACGTTTGAAACGAACGAAGTTGTATAACAGCCTTGATGAACAGTTGGGAATTAATTTTATTGTATACAAAACATATCGTTATTTATTATTTAATTGTTAGCCGTTTCTATTTTAGAATCATATTTAGATTAAAAAAAATAAAAATAAAAATTGTAATTTTCTTTATTTAAGTCGATATAATCAAATACAAAAGTAACGTACCATTTTGTCTACCAAATTGATACGTGATTTCTCTATAACAAATATTTATGCTATGATTCTTTTAAGTATATAAATATTTTTTCAGTTTACCTTGTTTATCTCCAAATAGATCGATATAATCATTTCGTATAATGTAACAGATTGACGATCACTTTCGCATTTATAATATTAATGCCAAATGATTGATCACCGTAGCTCGGTCTCTACAGGCCACTCTAGGCTACCTGTGACCAACGTTTAGCGTACGTGTCATTAATCAACGGATATTAATATGTCATCGTGTTACGTAACAATTACACAATACATAGTTAACAATGAGTCGTTAAGAACCCGTCTCGTATAGGACACCGCGACTTTCTCTTCTACCTTAGGTTATAAATCGAGGAATATTTTTATTTTAAATGAAAATTGAGAAAATATTAATTTTCATTTCTAATAAATGTTAATGAAATCGCATTCCCGTAATTCATCAGTGAATTCTAAAACAGGTTCAGTGAGCAATTGCGAACTCGGACAGAAATTCTGCATAATTATAATTAAAATTTGCGTTAGAGCTAATTCTCGATGACATTATTAATATAAATAAGTATCTATATACCTACTCATATAACACATACATAAGTTTGGGTGTGTATGTGCGTGTATTTGTGCGTGTGCGTGTGTGTGTGTGTGTGTATATATATATATATGTATTGTAATAGCTTTGTTAACACAGGTCTCAATAACCTTAGTCGTATTATTGATTATTTTTGCATATTTAGTATTGGTGTACTTCCTAATCACGTCACGTTTCCGACCCGATCGACATCAGAATCGTGTCGTAGTCGCGTGTATCGAATAGATCATTATACACAAAATAACTTTCGATTTCGTTCTCTATTTATTATTCTGTACACTTAAAAATCGAAGTTTGGCGTTGAATATTCAAAAAAATTTTGTGAAAACAAACAAGTGATGGTCTATAAAAAACAGAAACTTATTGAAATAAGAAACGAAATGTAATACGAAATAGATTTGTTGTAATAAGATATTTTTTCATATATTTTTAATAAACTGTTATTCATTCCAGCGATAAAGTAAGTCACAATAATCATAATATTTTAATACGTAGTTCTAAAAATGGCATGAGAAAATCTGTGGGTACCTATTATCAAAACAGTGCCTGCACTTTGACAAAAACTGCGCTCTTCAACTATTTTAATATATATATATATATGAAAAAACATACTAGTACGTGGCACTTTGTTTTACTAATAAACTATGTGTAAACATTATTACCATTTACCAGAATTGTTTGTCACAATTAACCTTGTTAGATAGGAAAATTAATTCAACCGACGGAACCAATTCAATTATACCACGAATATTGCAAATTATATTAAGGATTACATTTAAAGTAATAAATTTAACATCATCAGTTTTAACGATTTTATTTAAAGTTTAATAAAAAAAAAAAAGCTAATATTACTTACGGTTTATCTCATACAACGTAAAGGCTAGAACAATGGAAATCTTCATAAAACTGTCGTTTAACAACATCCGCGAAATCCAGATTATGTATAAAGATAATCCGATGGCAGAAAACAGTTACATGAAGACATTACCTCGGACATTTTGTGAAACTTTCATCACATATAAAGCGAAGATACGTTACTTTTAAAAGAGAACAGAGTCAGGTAATTCCCACTATCTAGAGCAGCGGAAGTTACAACGACTAAGAACATTCACGAGCTCAATGAACAGTCGATTACGAACGTCCACAAATAAAACGCTACACATATATAGAGACACAAATTATGAAAGAAATTACAGACGACTACTCGAATAACAAAGAGTCCGAGAATTGAATGGATCGATGGTCTTAAATATAGCCCAAATTATTTAAGAGTCGTTACGACTGTATGCGGGTGGATTATGTTTGACAACTATCAATCTTATCCCATTAATGTATGCCACTCGAGGAACCGTCAATAAAGCATGCTTATGAAGAGACTTCCGCTAATATCAGCTTACGTCTTCCATGTTTTGTAAACTTGGGACATAGTTTTGTGTTGATGTATTTTATAGCTACTGCCTTTATTATTTCACATACTAATATAGAACCTGACTTTAGTTTATTTGTCACGGCTGGAACTCCTTGACAGATCTTTTGTTTTCACTTCAACATCACGTATATTAGGATAGTGTTGGAATAACGCTCGTAAAAAATACCTCACAACGACGAAAGAATTGTTGAATATGTAACTTTGAACCTTAAGATTAAATATAGGTATTTCTTATAGTTAAGTTAATGATAAAATCTTTTATACCGAATTATTTTATGTTGGTTATGCATATTAGTTTGTTATTGTCTACCGTTTACTATTACTAGTTTAAAACATCATTCAAATCACTAACCTTTCTCGATGAGATCGTTCCATTTCTTGGCCCATCCCCTCAAACTCTTGGCGTATGTCTTCTCAATGTCAGCTCTCTCTTGCACCAAGGCCTGCAGTTCGCTGCAGAGCCTGTGCCCGTCGTCGATCCTCCTGGTGGTCTTCTTGTAGTTTCCTGGCTCCCAGAACGAGTCCGAGGTGACCGTCAGCAGCGCCTGCTCGTCGCTGTGATGCGACATGGCGGTGCGACACTCACACACCGCCCCTCTGTATATACAATTATAATATTATATGTCTATCTTTTGTTTAAAGAAGTTCTCGGGACGCGAAAAGAAAACACGACTCGAAGCTTTGATTTATAGGTAATAAATATAGCTTTATTCTCATTCCAAGATATTTCTATATTTCTAAGTGTTAGATTTACATCACATCATAAATACTTTAATAAACCAAAGCGTAACTTTGTATATACATGAATAAAGTTATAAACAAACAATTGCAAAATACTATCCCATATGTTTAACGAATTAAATACCAGTATTGTTATGGACACAACATTATATCTAAAGGCACTAATTATTTAGCTTGCTTATTTAAGACCACTCGCACCATAAGAGCACCATTCTCAATAATAATGCGACCACATACTCGCCACAATACACAACCATATAATTCCACAGCAATGTTAATTGCCAATTTACAAATAAACACCAAATTTAAAATTCATTGGTTTTTTTACGACTTACGTCACGCTTTCTTCACATTAAGACTGTATGTGTAATACTTTCACCGGATTTATTAATAAAAAATAAATAAAATATATGTTTTTGATGAAAGGCATTATTAATCACACTGTTATAAACAATTAATTATATAATACTATAAATTTAAATAAATTTATAAAAATATTTTTTCTCTTAACTTGTGCATGACCGAGACATTTCAACGCTGAAACAGTTTCAAGCAATGATAAATAAAACATCTTTCTCATTTTATATATTACTTTCAATAAACACCCGTAATAGAATAAATCTCTTACAGTGATGTTCGTACCATTGATATAAACACGTTCATACTGTTGGTATCGCCGTCGTAGTTTGAAACACTTACTAATACTAGACGTGTTGTGATCCAACACACGTGACGTAAGCGTCCGTACAGCGAGCGGGTACATCGATTTAAACCTAATAGTAGTATGTAATTATTGTACAACTTATAAAGATGCATGACCAGGTTGCGACGGCACATATCATTGCGAAACTATTAAATATTACGAATCATATATAGATTAATTACAAACACACATACACGTGGTGCAGGCAAGAGCGTTCGAATAAATGTAACCAACATATATCTAGATATGTCCGGATTATTGCTTTTATTATTGAATGTTATGTTAATTAATGTACCTTAGCGTGCTTGTCCTGTATATTATGTACAAGCTGTCAGTATATAAAATATACCTATAATCTTTAATTTAAAAAAATCAAACGATGTGACTCACGGTTTATAAACTTACATCGTGAAGTAATTTTCCGTTCCATAAAATCTTCAAAAGTATGAAAATATCTGAGCCTTATAAATTTCAATGTTATTCAAATTATAAACATAAAATTGATTTAATTGGAGTGTATATAATAATTCGTATTCATTAATAACGCCTGTCTATTATCCCAAAAATGTATATAGGTATTATATATCAAAAATATTCAACACAGAATTAGAAAATTCAGACAAATATTTATGTATAGGGATGACGATACGCGATAGTTGCATGATTAACATCAATAAACGTAACTTATGATCACCTGTCTATACAACTGTAGCGGTCCGCGACCTTCGTATTTGAATACCAACTGCGAAGAAAATGTTACAACATAAAGACGAAGCGGCGATCTCATCACAGACAGTTATTCATAGTAATGACACTAGTCGTAAAAATAACACGTCTTAAGGATTCATTGCGATTCCATTATAAAATACATATGAATGAATTTTATTACATATTTATATACACGTGTTTAAACATTATTAATAAGACAAAGAATTTTTATTTTTTTTTTCTCTTTATCCATTTGATTTTATATATTACATTTTAACTGAACGTTTTGCCTCGAGTACCAAAAAAACTTTATTTTTTACGTAAATGTGGATGTGAAAAAAAATCAAACGAACGAACACATATATCCTTTGTCCGTTTCCTGGTTGTAAGCTACCCCCAAACCAATTTTCATGCAAAGCTACACAGACGTTATTGAGTTTTAACTAATGTAACTAAAACAACTTTCTTTCATACATATATCGTATTAAAATAAAAATATATTGTTCATAAATAATAGATACCTTACGTTTATATAAATAGCCTTCTATTCGACCAATAATCTTGGTCTAGTAAATATTTCTTTGTATTTCATACATATAAATATCTTTTCTAATAATGTACATATTCATATAAATTTAAAATTGAACCATCTTGATAGAGATTGAAAACATTTTCTTTTTCGATCACTATTGTGGAAAATATTTTTTCCTATATAATTTATCTATATGAAATAAGATTGAACTATAATAAAATAACGTAACATGTCAACTGTATTAATATAATTTTTTTGTATATGTCTTTATATATATATGTATCGTATCTTACCCAAAATATTCAAATACATGATGCATTTTACCCTTGCACTTTTTCATTCTTCTTCTATTCTTAGTTTTCGTCATTTAAATGAAGACAAATATTATATTGAGTTGTTGTTAAAGCAGTTTTATTTTATATTAAGATCCCTGGAATGTGTCCACGTAGTTAAGGTACGTTTGAACGACTCACAGCATATAATTACATCTAAGAAGCCGGGTGTGTACGAACTGATATATGAATCAGTGTATACATCACTAGTGTTAATTACGATCACTTATAACCATCTCAAAAAATATGCATATATATATATATAGCGAAGAAACGATTGCAAACGATTTATATATCTGAATAATTAAATGATTTTATTGAAATAACTAAAAACACAAAGTTTAAATGTATAATTTTTTTTTTACTAATATACATACGTACATATATATATATATATATATATATGTCATCCTAAGGATTTTTGAGAAATGTTCCAGTTTTATCTATCCTGAGAAGTGTCTTGATAAACATTTTAATAATCCTATCAATATATATGCAAAGCGATCGAATTATGTATAAAATATAATATAATATAAATGCGTCAGATACTAGATCAGGGACCTTTCGTGCTAGCGTTAATCGAGTGTGAATAACACAGCTTCCTTGTCAGAACGTTATCTTACTTATATAATTGACATCACACGAACCGAGACTTATTATGGACTTATACATATTAGTATGGTATGTAGTAATTTAGGATATTGTATATGTATAAATGATAAATATTTTAAGTTATATCATGGGTTTGTAAACAAACTTTGGTTGTAATTCATTGTAGCGTGACGGACACACAACCGGTCCGACTCGTCACAGCATTAGTGACTCTCGACCGGTACACCTTATGTTAATTTAAAAAAATCATTTCAAACTTTAACTTCGACAATTGATAATTTTAAAAAGTCCTATTTATAACAAAATATATTTTAAACAAATTATATATATATATGACAACTCAATATAATATTTCCAGCTTCCATCACTTAGTAAATACGTATGAATATATAATCACTTCTTATAATAGACTTGTGACGTTACCACCACTAGCTTATTTAAAACCGTCAGCTGATCACATCTAACGGATCTGCTGTTTAACACACATTCACACACGCGAAACACTATTATATAAATATGTACAATGTAAGATCAGCACACTTTAATAACCTGTACTAAGTTTTATTTTAATAAAACAATAGACAGGTATCAAGTGTATTTGAATCGACTGTATCGTAACTCGTTTCAATCTCAACTGTTCTCGAAAAGACTCAAAAAATAATCTGTTTATACTCATATAAGGTACGAAACGGTGATTCATAAACGTTTGAATTGTATCGTGTATCGAATTATCGATATTTCGTCTCAAATTTTTAAGTGAATTCAATGTCATTGACCGTTGCTACAGACGAGATGTTACCGTTTTTAATAGAACTTGGCGCTATAACCGCTAAGTGTTATTTAATTGACACGTGTTATTAAAACAGTACACTATAGCTGAATGAGATTTTATACAAATTCGTTAAATTAAATCTCGTTCTGTATCAAATTAGTTTAAAAAAAATAATCATTGAAACCATATTCTGAAGTAATATTAACCTAAATGTATTTGATTATCTCCAAGTGTACATCGTTATCAATGATTGACGTTTCCATCTATTCTATCTGATACATTAATCCGGCTGGCTATAATATAATCTCGTAATCCCTATCTAGTAATTAGTTACTTGTTTCCTCTGAGGATTAGAGGGGTCCGAGGGCATTCACTACGATTAAGTTTCACCTCTGTTTACCGGTAGGATTATTGCTTAAACTCATGATCCTATCCAGCAGACTGTGCGGTTTATTATGCTTCTAAACAACCAACAATTATATGGAAACACATCAGTTTTAAAGATTTCCCTTGATATGCCATCACCGCAAATATTTAAGGTCGGGCCGAAAGCTGTTTGTCTGTAACCGCATGTTAAACACTAAGATGTAGGCATAAACATTACTAAGCTTAGGCTCGATCATAGTTTACGATAAGGAAGAATCAAACCAAACAGAGTTCAACCAGAATTTGCGTACAAAAATTAAAACACATTTAATTAGCGTAATAGAGTCGGGTTTTGTATGCCCGGTCGCATCAATTAAGCTGATAGCATTTAACAACTCCCGGGAATCATTTTAATCAAATCACATTTTTAAATCCAAATACGTTATATTATATAATAAGTGTATATATACATATATGTTTATTTATATATGTCATAATATTAAATGATTTCCAAAAAGACTTGCATAAAGTTCTTAAGATATTTTCTTAATTCTCTTTCAGTCTCAATTGTTTCCCCAACTCAAACAATATTTGAGTCATTATTTAATAAACTTGTTTGTTTTGAACTACATGATATTTAAAAACATTTATTTCGTAAGTATAATGTTGAAGGTAGTAGGCTGTAGGTATTAAATTTGAAGGGGGTTATCATCTGCAGCCTTAGTCTATGATCAGTGGAATGTCGCTCCGACCGGACTCGAGAGTGGCACGATGCAAGTGTAATGCTAGCCGTACAGAAACATTCGTACGGATATTTTCTATTAGAGTAATAACATTCCGATTTTATTGTCATTTATAAGCAGAGGCACGAGCAAAATTTATAGTTGAAACATCGAATATAAAAATTGCATTAATTAACATAGATTTTATTTCTTTATTATTTCGGGAAAATAAAACTTCACATACATGCTGTAATGGCTTTCCCTTTATACGTATTTTAATTTATGTTACCGTCTGCGTACCCTGCGGTGGATTTATGGCGGTTAGATGGCGTCCCGCGAGGATCTTCAGTCTCGGATTTAAACCACGAAAGGTCTATTAGTTAAACATAAATTCCCATAGATGTTCTCCCCAACTGTTGCACCAATACTAAAGCTATTCGATTTTATTTCTTATTGTAATGTAATAGAGCTTATAAATTAATAGAATTTAAAAATATTCGTGGCCATCATTTAACGTTAGACGTTCTATAAAACAAAGAATTCTTGAATTTATTTTTAATATTTTCTCTGAGGAACAACAATCTAATGACTCAGTCAAAAGAAATTATTTAAAGTTTTTTTTTTACGTATCACCTTCTAGCACAATTATTGTTTGTATTTTTAATAAATATATTCAATCGTTATTATTCTTTTGAGAATACGACGCTTTTTCTGTTTAATTTCCTCAAAACTTTTATTTTGGTTAGTTAACACATAACTGTTTAACTAAATACAGTAAGGTCGAAGATTCATCACTTAAAGATGATTAATATACAGCTTATTTGAACTGCCAAAGCTTTTGTAGACGAAGACACTAATGAGGGAATAAATTAAGAAAAATAACTAAAATAACACAAATAACATTTATAAGTAACGGAAGGAGTTAATATATGTCGGTAGTGTCACAGAATTTGTATATGTGTACCGGAAAGAAATAATATATAAGAATATATTACCTATATAAAAGAACCTATCATGTATTTAAATGTATGTTTTTTTTGCTATGGCTTCATTTCCACTAGAATCAGAATAAAAGTTTTGATTTGTAGGACGATTAATATTTTTGAGAACCTTCGGTGTGGAGAAAACACGAAGAGGTTTGTCGAATGGAAAAAGGCGTATATGCATAATTTATATGTAAGTATATATAACACATAATACAATCTAGTTAATGTATGTAATAATTAAGTTATAGTATTATAAAGTATATATTTTCAAAAAGATGTTATATTTCATTATATTTTGTATGTCATCAAATTTAAAAGGTAGCGTCCATTGAATTTTTAGAACATTGAAAGACTATTGTCTTATTATGAAACACAGTTCTGAAGAACATTTTGTTCTGTGTCAAGATTAAAATTGAATATTTCTGTTGCTATTTTACTATTTACTGAATAGTTAATGGTCGTGACTTTATCCGCATGTGCTTCGGAATTATGCTCAGATAGGAATGTATAAAGTGCGTCAAACAAAACCATTTACAAAAAAAAAATACTCTAACAACCGGGCAATGAAACATACACAAAGTAAATGTTAGAGGGTGATCCGGCGGGATTGTACGAAAATCTTCGTAAATCTATTCTATGTCTAAGCTACGTTGCTGTAAAGTTTCATGAAAATTCGTTAAATAGTTTTTGAGTGAAAAGGTAACAAATAACCATACACTCGCGTGTACTAAATGAGTATGAGTATAAAAACAAGCATGAATCTGTTTAGTTGTTTGTAATTCTTCTACATACTAAATGCTTAGTTGATAATAGTGAATCTTTGGGTATTTATAGGTTGTGCGGAGAAAGGGATCACGTGTGAATTTTGTCTTCACATAGATACCAGAACTACCCTCCATCCAGAAATGATTGACTTAGGAGTTAGCGTCATGTTATAAAGTATACAGCTATTTTTTTGGCTACAAAAGCTGGCAATATACAGACGAAGGCGCGGTACAAAGCTAGTATAAAGTATTGTTAAACATTTTAATTCATAAGTAGTCAAATATATATATATATATATATTTATATACATATAGTGTATATCTCATGTAGCCATTGTTTTTCCACACGGTCGTTCAGTATCTAGGTCAGGTGTTATGTAAGACATGTATCTTGTTGCATACGATTGTAATTAAAAATCTTTTTTGTCTCCGTTAAAAAACAATAACAGAAAGTTGTTGTGTGTTGCATAGTTTATACAGTTGATCATTAATGATCACATACAATCAAATATGATCAAATATGATCACAAATGAATAAACGTATTTATGTTAATACCGCTACACATCACAGCCGTCAGAGATTCAATATTACCGTGACATTGTATACACCTGAATACACAAATAACAAAATACATATTCTGTCATGCGATAATAGTCTTTACATGTAATCATTTAGGATGTGTTTTGTATGTCATGGTTAACGGTACGTCGCTACATTTGGCTAAACGTACATAGTGATTCAATGTCACCTGCAAATGGCATTGTCAAATTATAGTAAGTACAGTAGACAGGAAGCAAGCATGATAACGGTTTATTATCATAAATTCTGACGAATATAATAACAATTTATATAATTAGATATTGATTTAATTATATATATATATAGTTTATTACATATATAAATGTGATTGATGTACTAGGAAAAATCATTCTAAGACTTGAGTGACAGAAAAACGAATGAACGAAAATTTTATTAAAAATTACACAAACTTATTGAAAGAACCACGACTAATTAACATTTATAATATTAAATAGATTATGTTACAGTTCATGATAAATACTTGTATTAAAAAAAAATTGCAAGCAATTTTAGTTCTAACTTTTGATTTATTTTGATTAAAAATGTTATGTTACACAAGATGTATATAGCAGAATTAATCTTTTTATTCGTGCACACAGTTCTTTACATCTAATAACAACCAGCATCAAATAGAATCTAGTTAAAATGTATCAAAATTATCTGGGTCAATGAACCTTTACAGAAATATATACAGACTGAAGCGAATAGTGAACCAAATTTATTATCGTCGTAAAAGATGTTAGGACATGTTTATATTACGGCCGAAACGCTTCCACTTTTCAATAGAAAGAAAAACAAATAGCAATTATATTGAAGGGGACGAGCGAAGTTTTATATTTCATAACATAAATAAAACATCTGAGGATAATCACATGTACAGAAATATATTATGTAAGAAATAATACACAATTTCGAAGCAACGACAGTTAAGGAATATAGATTGGTATGCAGCGATTAGAAGTTGTAAATGTGTGTGTGCGTAACGATTTAATCACGTGTGCTTGTATATGTGCGCGCGCTATCACGTAATGGTTGCGCATGCGCAGCTCAAACACGATCGAACGATAATGAGCACTTTTGTACGACAATTAGACGGTGGTAGAGTCCGTGAGCCATTCAAAGTGTCAAGTGATAACTTTTAATGTGTTCTTCAACGAAGCGTTGATTATAGTAGCCACTATATAATTAACACTCTACCTAATAAGCAACCACTCTTTTCAGCAAAAATTATGATTTACTTCAAAAATCTATAGATGTTTAGATCAATAAATACGTATGTTCTTCACTAGATCTTGTAACAAAAGTATATATAAAAAGTAAAGTATATATCCAAAATTATAAGTAACAAAATTATTACTCGGGAATTGATACAAAATGTAACAATTTTATGTTCCGTTAAAATATATGTTGCCTTAAACATATCTTTCACTCCCAACCATTAAGATGTTAATTCGTTGACTTATTGTTAAAAATGATTCAGCACAATAATAATAAATATGTAGTTTGTATAACTAATATAACGTAACGGTATAATATTGTAACAAGAAATTATAGGGTTCAGCAGTGAATTGTAGAAAACCTATACATTAATTACGAATCGACAAAATAGAAGCTCGTCATGATATTTTTGAAACGAAAATGTAATTGAAGATTATTTTTTTTGTTTTGTTTTAATATTTATATAATCGAACAAAAGCGTAACGAGCTTTCATCAGCCGGTTATTTCTATGATTAATGTATAACAGGTAATGATGAACCAATTTACTCTGACCCACCAGTCATAACTTTCATATTTCATCAAAATGATTTAATATTTTGTATCGATGGCCTTTAACTGTATGGAATCAAATCTACATAATCGTCCTCACGTAATCAATTTATATGAATTTTATATCTTATCAGTGATGTATGTAATAATCGGCTTTGTTATATATTAAATAGAAATTGGAAATAACAGGCACTCCATATATTGGTATAGAAATAGACTCGTTCGAGTATTGAGGTCGAGATATTTCACTGCTATGTATTCCTGTACAACTATAACAGGGAATTGTTTGTTACTGTATAGTTTAGATTTGCGCATTACGTGTATTCACATACACAAAAAATATATTAAATTATTATTAAAATACATACTTCTTACATAGATTTATAGATGACACAAGTTTATACGTTACATGATTTCGATTTATAAAGGCATGTATTTAAAATGTATACAACTCATGCATTCTATGAACGTCATGTTAGCATATTTGTTATAAAACATCACTTTAGCATCAAACAATGTCAGTGTATTTCACTCACGGAAACCACAGTCGTGACACTAGAATGCATCTGTTACATAATCAATTTTAAATAGTATAGAATGCAATTTGTAACCAATTTCACAGTAACGTATTTTTTGTTTACACATGTGTATGTAATAATAAATAATAATAACATATAAAAATAATTTGTGAGTTCCAAATTTAAATCTGTTTTTAATTACATTTAAGTAATACATATAGCAATTATTGGCTTAATAAACAAAATTAACAATTTTTTTTACGAAACAATGAAAAAGGCGTAGAGAATTTTTTGTTTGTGTAATTAGGTAATAGGTAAATATGTTATTAAATACGTAGATATGAAACAAAATTACAAAATAAATTTAATAATAAAGAATATTAAAGAAATAATTACTTATAAGAGAATGCGTTATCTGTAAATCTGTCATGTTATCTGGGACCTCATCAAGCAATGAGAAAAAGCGAGGAAAGTTCACACATCAGAGAGACCTTAGTATCTGTAAGCGACGTTATAAACACTCTTTAGAATAAATCATACATCATTGACGATTCTTTACAATAAACAAATATCCGGAAATAATACCTTCACAGCTATTTATACAAAAGAAAACAATTATAAAACGACATTGGAGCTTAATTAGTCGAAATAACTCCAATGAGAGGGCGCAGACACACAACAGTAGCATAACAATGGTGTAATAAAAGAAGTAACACTATTGGGGAACAAGTTTGTCTTTCCTAAAAATGTGATAAGCTTCAATTCAACCACGTAACAAACAGATATCGACTTAGATTATGTTTGTAATCTGTCGTTTGAAAGCTTATTAAATGGAAAGAAAAGTTATAGGAAGTTCGTGATGGGAATGGTGCTTATATCTTGAGCACGACCGGCATCAAGAGCATAACTATAGGAAGCATCAAATTCTTTTCCTTCTAAGCCAAAACTTTTTTCTGAAAATTACTTCAAATTGTAAAAAAGCAGCTAAAGTTAAGCGGACATAACAAAGACTTTTAGAATCGCATGAAATCCTCTAAAGACCTGATTAGCGAACAGTTGTGGCCTTTGGTTCAATTACGTGTAAACCTCACAATGGCTGGGTCACTTTGCCCGCCGGCGTTTTCACGCTTCATGCGTTTTCGCCCTAATTTGTACATAATACCCATACAAAGTTTGCGTCGCAACCGCCGGGTACGTCGACCCCTTTATTAGATAATGCCGGTTATTCTTGGACGAGATCATCAGATGATCTACAGACGAGCCTAACTAGAGAGCATGTTTAAATTGATAAAAAACTATTCAAGCGATTATTATTATTATACTTTTCGACGAGATATATTTGTCTGTTGTGCACATATATCCTCTTGTCAATGTCTTGATTCTTTTTTTTCTTGATTCTTGATTCTTCCTTCTTAATCCTAAAACAGACGTCTTTTCCATATCCAATAAATTACTTCCATACAAAAAACCCCCAACAGAAAGTGTTCAAATTACAATATCAAACAAATCTTATTATCAATATTTAACATTACTTTTTTTTCTCGTCGGAAATATACATACGCTATAAAAACGTAGATATACATATCAAGTATGTACTGGGGCAAATTAAGACAGAACTTAATAGAAAAAAGATTTGTTTTCTTTAAATTTTTTATTATATATAAAATATTTGTACATAGCCCGCAGTTTTCGTCTTGTTGTTCTTACCAAATAATGTTTATCAGCTCGATAGTAACAATTTATTTGTCATTACGTAAGTGTACCGTTGAATGTGTTCAAATACGTGGTTGCGTTCACTTTACACAATTAGGAATAAAAGTGAAAAGAATTAAAATATGCAACATTCACAGTGACACAAACAAAAATCTACATTAAGGCTCCCAAACCGTGTTCAAGAATTCGGCCAATTACGTTTCTTACATTAAAGCAATATTGGACTAATATTTCAATAATAATTGAAATTAGAAAATGTAGCGTTAAAATATCATTTACACGAGCAAGAATCGAACCTAACTTCCGGAATATCGGTATGACACTATAGCTTAATTGTAAAGCGACTGGAACTCTATATTTCGGACGTTGGTGATGAAGTGATGAAGAAATTGAAACTTGTGATGAGAGGTATCATTAATCACTTATAACCGCCAACCGATGTCACCAAAACGTATTAAAGTATAGTAACAATTACATAACAATTAAGAATTTAATTTTCTTTTAAGTCGGTTAAATATCAGGCGACAGTTCTGTGAATACTATAATTATAACTATGTATGTATATAACTCACATGTAAGTAAAGCACGCAGCGTGGCGTCGCACGTGGTCCTGGTGTTAGCAACGTCTCATCGATGGTATTGAAGAGTTTATTCTGGGAACAAAATATTGGTAATATTATATATAGATAATCTGTAATGGCTATAATACATTATAGATAAATGGAAAGAACGAAATTATTAGTAACCAGTGGACCCGGAAGACGTGGTCTTCTAAAGTCAAAGACACCACCAGGTCCAGGGAGCTGGTTGAGAGTTGATATCAATTCGT
>DVQP01001379.1:0-15779 GCA_018231745.1 Danaus eresimus
AGTAATTATAATCTATAAAAAACATTAGGTTTCCCAAATGAAGACTAAATTAAATTATTTTCTAATATAAATATCAAAATGCTCGCGTAATTTTCGGTAGCAACAATAACATCTGATGTATAATGTTGTAAACTGCCACCGCCGACCTCGTTTGCATCTAGCTGATATAACATTTTCAAAGAGTTAGTCACTATTAAATCTTAATGTTGATATGATAATAAATATTTACATTAATTTTAACTCTACGATCTACTCAAACACAATGCATGTTTATATGCTTATTGCTTTTTATAAAAGTGCATTGACATACGTTTATTTTGTAATAATTATAAAGTACCTGTATTTTAAAAACCAACTTAAAATTTCATGACTGCAAATTAATTTGTTTGGATCTCTTAAATTATTTTAATAAATAGTTAAGTAATAAAATATCGGTTTTGTAATAGAAATTAAGATAATTACAATAAGTAAGTGTTTTTTTCCTTAGAAGATAGTTTTAATTGTTTTTATTCATTCCTTTGTATAAAATTTGTACCCAGCCTTATGGTGGCTCAAAATACGACATTAAATTGGTTAAGTAGAGTTATCTGTGCGCTGTGTCAATACATTGCGACAAATTGCATTGACCCGATATATCAGAACTTCCAAACTACTTTGTTAATAAATTTTTTATAAAGCTATGTATTTAGACAGAATATTGTTATTGTTTCATAGTTACGTGGAAATTAAGAAAAAATCTATGTTATTTTAATGATTTTTGATTAATGAAAAACTATCACACATTCTTTTAATATATTATTTATATACGGAAATGTTTTATTCTTTTATGTCGTATATTTTTTAACAAATATATATAAAATATCCAAATATTGTGCAAATTGTGTTTCAAATAGTTGAGTAACAGACAGTTATTTAGTGTATAGAATATTGAAACAGTACAATAGAGACAATGAAAGAAATATACACTAAGTCTTAGAACATTATAAATTATTTGCCTACCAACACTATTCCGTTATGCCAAGAATTTTATATAACATGTTTTCTTTATAACAAAAAATATTACCAAAACTTTGCAATTTGATAATTAGAACCGGGACGTGCTAAAATCGTAATAAAGTTTAGATGTTATCCGCAGCCATCTCGTACTTACATTCACAACTTAAAACTCGTAGAGACTTCGGCTTTTTAATTAACAAACTTGCTTGCTACACTTCCGTATAGTTTCCTTGAGATCTTGGACTGGGATTGCTCTTTTATCATATAGTATATATACATATATATATCACAAATTAAATGTATATTTATAAAATTGATGAATCGAAATATCAAAGGTCCCCTGTTCCATACAGCCTGACATCGCAATCTTTAACGTTAGTTTCAAATTACCAAAAAATACGCACTGGACGTATTTTAGTACGTTTGAATCTCCCATAAAAAGACATTATTTTATTCATACTACAATACTTGTTCACTTATAAACTTTAACCACATGTGTTTAAATAAATAATAGTAGATAGAATTTTTCCTTCAACCACGTAAATTCGTTTGGCAAATCTATGTATATATATATATATATGTATATTATATTTATATATATTCGCTTTTTAATTCGCCTACATAAATTATGATTGGTTTTTTCGATATATTGTTATGATTTTTATTCTGATTTAGTTTGTATTTAAAGTTAGATTTAGTTTGTATTTTTAAACAGCTGTACGTAATTCGTCTGTAGTGATAAGGGTTTGCTGTAAATTTTATTGAACATCACAAATAAAACATCAATTCCATAAAGACGATAAAATTTTATATCTTTTGGTCGTGATCGTAAAACATAGCACAGATGTCGAAAAGTAACATTGAAGGTTGAGTAAATATGAAAAGAACGAACATGGCCTGTTACATTTTATACTGATTTGAGATAAAAATAATCGATAAAAATATAATGAGCTATCTAAAGAGAACTGAAACAAACTAACGATAGGAAAATAATGTTCAGTTGTAATAAATTTAACACTAAAACTACATTATGGAAAATCTACAAAACGATCGAAAGAATATCTGATATCCAATTACATTAATAATATTTTTCTTATTATAATATTTTCTTAAAAAAATTATGTCCAACTCATAATATAAATAACATGTAAATTTTATAATCAGAAATATTTTATTACCAAATTAAAATGTATCTGGCCTCATAATTTTAGTGTATGTAGTCTGTCCGTCTGTATTTCTATGTTTATAACGTTGTGAAACTATTTAAGTAATAATTTTATGTTCATACAAAATGTATAATTGAAATATTACATTTAAATTAGTCAATGTCTAAGTTAGTGTCATACAAAGATAAATGACTGAACATCTAATGTAAGTAAATGTTCTTTATTAAAATGTGACAATTAATGGTTTTAATGTGAATTTCAATAAGTTACTTTTAGTGAAACAGAACTTCAAACTAACGTAACTTATAAAAAATATTAAAGAAATTCCCGACACTTTGATTGAGCGAGTGTTTTGTGTACGCGATTAAAGTTATTTGAAAGAGCTTATGCTTCGTCTACACATAATATTTATAAATCAAAAACTATTACGTTATTAAATTATTAATATTAAAAATATACAGATCATCAAAACAAACAATCTTTCTTTAAATTTTACCAGTAAATCTAACGCCTATTATTATACTGCAAACGCTATATATATATATATATAATTACATAGCAATGAAAATAATAGTCACCTTAATAACAATTACAACCCCAAGATCCCGGTTCAGATAACTTTCACATACACATAGAAGTCAACTTTTTTGTTCATGAATTGGAAAAACCAATACTTCAATATATGTGCATTGTTTAATTACCACTTAGTGTATATTTTTTAAACCATGGTTTCATTCTACACTTTAATATTAGGTTCATGATCGTGTACATAAAGACATAATATTTTTCAGTTTAGAAATAGGAGTAATGAGTAAATTTACTAAAAATATCAGAAAATTCATATCGGCTTACCGGATATATGTTTTTAAAATACATATGGATATTACAAAACGACCGTGGACTCACAAAAAAAAAACTCTAAGAAAACTTTGTAATTGCACATCCTACACTGTATATCAAGTCAAATGCCTAAAATGCAAAATAAAAATTCTACCAAGTTCGTTACTGAGCACTAATAAATATCTCTCAAGTGACTATTGTCGAGGAACGCTATACAAACTTGAAGAGCAATTCATTCCTAATAATGCTTTAAGGAGATGAGTTTTAAGCAGCAGTTTTATTGCTATAAG
This sequence comes from Danaus eresimus, assembly GCA_018231745.1. Taxonomy (NCBI): domain Eukaryota; kingdom Metazoa; phylum Arthropoda; class Insecta; order Lepidoptera; family Nymphalidae; genus Danaus; species Danaus eresimus. The sequence goes on from DVQP01001379.1 coordinate 3,293, forward strand.
TTTTAAAAACGTTAGACTTTTGTAGCATATCGAAACTTTACAAAATGCTTGAATGGGATTTGTTAAATCGCTCGACATTTGTGTTTGCGAATGAGCGTATAGCACAATGAGGCTTGGAAGGAAATACTTCAAGTTTTTAATAGGAAGCTGTACAATTGACTTGTACTACAGGATTTTTACACCAGTCTAGTTAAAAATGTTTGTTAATAATTAATTCATACTGGATAAAACGATTCCAAACGTTAGCAAGTCAAGGGTTATACTTCATATTTTGCATTATTCACAATATTAAGGATATTGTTGAAGAGAAATGGCACTTTAAGGACATGGAATAGACATTTTAATGGAGTGTTTCAGTTTTCGCGTAACATTTCAACTAATGTTATAATGATATAATTGTATTATGCAATAACATAAAATATAAGAATCTCACAAATAATAAATTTTCCAAAATAAAATTATATAAAATATGGGATGAAAATCATAAAGGATTACAAATTTAGTTAAAAGTGAAAAGCTTAATTCGCTTCTAAAAGTGGTTGAACCGAGGCAATTTGACTTTCAGTGCGCTGCTTCGGACATTATGCTTCCGTAATTTGCTTTATCATCCCCGTAACATTTGGGTGAAAAAAAGTGCTGTTTTCTTTTAACTAGTCTTCGGAGAAATATAATTTTCAACGGATATTTTAGAAAAGAAAAAAAAAACACCAACTCTTATATTTACTATCGTGTTTGAATTGAAATAGCGAAATGTCCCACAAAGGCTACTTAAAGTGCTAAATAAATTTGTGTTCCGAACAAAACAAGTACTAAAATAGTTCGTCTGAATGTATAATGTTTTTAATAGCTTGGTGATAACGATGAGTCCTGTGAATGAAAGAACAGTTTAATTTTTTGGATGGTCATTAGCTTAGTAATTCCATATAAAAGTTACATTAAGCAGGTAAAAATACATTTTTTGACTACAATCTTTAATGTTATATACACGTGGACGTCGTAATTCCTGGATACATTAAAAAAGTTATTTCTACTTTATTTTTCGTCGTGATATGTACTAAAATTATACGTTAACTCTTAGTAAATTAAATGTATGTCGTGAATTTAAATAATCTCTTAAAATTTATTTATCACAAACAGGTGAACTAGAGTAGTTTTTACTTTAATTTTTAACCTTTACTTTGATTCTAATTATGAGAAGTTTTTGAAGTTTATGAAAGAAAAGTTATTCCACAATATGTAATCTTTAATCTTTTAGAATTTTCCAAAATTGTAACTAGATTTATCTTAACCTAGTTACCGAATTTTGAACTTTGAATGGTTGTCATGTCATGTCATGTTGTCATGTCAAAAACTTGCATGCATGTGTGCCATAAAAACAACCACGCAAACATTAACCATGTATTTATAAACATTATTGTAACCTTTATACAGTAAAACACTGTACAAATTATATTAATTTGACTTAAAAAAAATAAGTTACTCAAAGCGTGTAATGCTATCGTCATATTGACAACTTATGAGTAAATGAAACTATAGATTTCAGATATTAGGAACCGAAACGTGTGGATTATGTAGATGAAGAAGAATAAAAACCGCGCAGTAACATCCGCAAACTTTGTTTTCATTTAAGTTCATCAAGCGAAATTCTTATCATTAATTTACTAGCATTTCAAAAGTATCATGTTGGAATTTAATAGATTTCGTTAACCAATATGAGAATTAAATATCTACAGAAAATGTTCTATCGATGTTATTCAAAGTTTGCTGATTATGGATACCATTTTGGGATCGTTTTCGTGTACATAAGTCTCTGTATAAACCAAATAGTACATCACCGGCAGTCATTCAGTAGTCAGCCTGACAAAACATGTGCTTGATTAGGCAGTATTCACAACGAAGGGTGAACCCGATTCAATCATTCAATCAAGCTCATTCCTATAGCATTATATATTATATATTCATAGCTATTCTTATGTGTTTTGTTTAGCCTGTATTGTGTATTCCAAATGTATTGTCGTGAACATTAACTCTCTATTCACATTATTTCGTTTGGGTTCGAGCGGAAAATGTGACCTCAATAATTCCATAATTACAGTTGTATTGTTCTGAATTCTTAATTATTACGATTATTGTTGAAAAATTTCAAGAAAATATTTCATACTTTGTAGTAGAATGTTTTTATCTATATATAGTTGTAGATTTTAGTATATATATTATATATTACATTATTTAAAGCTCCAGATAAAGCTGCTTACTTTCCAGGGCTATAACGAGGAGAACTTTAATAACATTTTGTTATTGTTTTGTTATCGGCTCGCCTTAGGCTCCGGTTGACCCAGATCAAATGAGGATTATACGAAAACTCATTACACATACCATTATCTTGAAATACGTTTATTTTCTTTCAATCGTACCTTTCATATACATGTTAGAAGAGACATCGTCGAATAACGGAACCTTTAATATTTACGATCTAATATGTTATAAGTTTTAGTATGAAATCGTCCAAATCACTGGTCAGTTTCTCCTATGATCGCTTTAAGGTAACAAAGTACGTATAATAGCGAAGCAGTTTTGAGTTCAATTGCAGTTATTATACAGCCAACTAACTACCAGCGGTCTAACTTCATATCCGAATAGCACATTTATGTTGCTGGCTATAATGTTTCTCTTTTTCATATTTTATTTTCAATAGTATTTGTAAATTAATATTTTTGTAAAGCTTACACAGCAATATAATAATAGAAAAGGGTGTGGCCCGTTTAAAATGTAGGTACACTTTTTAGAATCTGGTATTAAAGATAAGTAAAAAAAACACACGAAAAATGGTTGAGACGAGATTTTTAATCATTTTAGAATAGTGAATAAATAATTCTTAACAATCTAGAAATGATTTGAGATATATGTGCTTATATATAATAATATTTTAAGTATGTTATTGCAGTGACTTCTATTGTTCAGTTTATTGTTATTTGGTAAGCATTATTGTGAGAAGAGGCCTTTCCTCAGCTGTGGGCACCGATAGGCTGACGACGACGATGATGATGGTAAAGCACTATTGCAACTTACGCACATCATATGTGTTAAAATTGTTTTGTTTAAAATAAATATTTTTAAATACATATGTAGAATCAAAGCCTCAGCCTATAGTATGCATATTTTTGACGATCGCAATTATTGCATTTGTTATTTTTTTATAAAATTCCAAAACGTAATAAAATATTATATATATGATTTTAGTTTTAGAGACAAGCTCTTGTTTTTATGGTTTAATATATTGATAAAAAATTAAAACAACGATTAGATTCTTGACAAATGTCAACGGGCGATAAAAAAGTTTGGCGATTGATTTGTGTATGTTGTTTGCTTTGTTCACTATATTTCCGAGTACTTACGAACTAACAAAATGAAACTGTATTCAATTAAGCCATCACATTAGTGATACGTCTTTATATAGTGGAGACAAAGTTTGCGTTGGTAAAGGAGCTGAGCAAACAGCGATGCGACTGGGAATTTGCATGTTTACCCACTAGCGTCTACCTTCGTGTGGTGGAATGACGACAAACAGGGTCTACCTATGTCAATATTGTGGTTACATATATCAAATTTGTTTTTAAAGCTCTTTAAATCTTTCCTATTTCCACTATTATGCGTCTTTTAGAAGCGACTTACAATTTGTGTTTGCTGGCATGGAAGTATTTAAATAATGGCAGTACTTTAATTGCTAACAAAAACATTTGATAGCAAGCTAATTATAGGAGTTAGAAGAATAAACGTTTGATATATATTTTTATAAGAATAGCGTGTTTCATAAATAAATAAACCGAGAAGGCAATACTTTGCAGGTATTGTAAAAATGTAAGAGACTTAAAGTTCAGTGGGGCCGCTTGTTCCACTACATTTAACATGTGGAAGGAAGGAAAGGTTTACTTTAAATGTACTTTTAAGAAACTGCCTGTTTGGGATGAATTTAATGCAGTATGATAGATGATGGACCATAGCATGATCTTTTGAACTGTAGATAAACATACTAGTACCGAACATTTGTAATTATTTCTAATACTATTATATTATAGAACAACAGAATATGTAAAAAATGAAAGGTTATTTTAAGTTGCAATACATTTGTGGTATAAGTTCCGACTGCGTGAATAGAGTCAGTGTTCCTTTTCAATTACTGCAACCTAAAGAAAGGTTAATGAAAAGCCGTTGGTTTGAAACCGCTCCCAGGGTTTGGAAGACACTGAACCGGTATAACGATGTAGGTTTGTATCCGAAACGGAATCCCAATTTATGGAATTTCGTATCGTATTCCTTTTATATGAATTCGCATAAATATTTTATTAATAATAACTTTTTGACAAGCCAATCGAATTTATAGCAAATTTTTAAATTTCATTATTAGAATTGACGCATTGTTTTTGTACTCGAAGAAACTCAAAGATAAAACTTTCAAAGTAAGACGGCTTAAGTAGTTTGAAAGACAACGAAGTTAAAAATCAATCATACAAAAATACAAGTATTGAGCGTCGTTCTGTCGAACTAAATTCGTCTTGGAAAGTTTTAATTTTAGATGTGGAAAAGAAAGGAAAAATATTTTTTTATGATTAAACGCGGCGTGTTATAATTCTCTGGTGTTTTTATTTGGCTTAAGTGTCATATCGATTGTTAAATTTAAACCAAAATTATTTTATACTTACACATATAAAAAATATTTCGAACAATCATAACTCGTTACAGGAAGTTATTTTTAATTAAACGTTTTGTTATATTGGCTATTGATTTGTAGTTCTAGCGATTAACGGTTTGGTATGTGATAATAATATTATAAATAAAATGTAATCTGTCACATAATAGTTCTCTTAGATAAATAGAATAAAACATGGCAACATTTATAAAAGGTGATCATTTCCGTTGCGTTCCATATAAAAGATTTTAACTCGTAACCACGGCCGCAAACTTCGTGCCACTGACATCTGCTTTCTTTTATTTTGCGCAGCTTCGTTTATTTTCTTTCAGAATTTCACCTTTTGTTTAGTGTCGAAGTTTCGCACGCTCCAATGCTAGCAACCCAGTTTTCAGAGTAACATTTCTAAATTAATTTTGTTTCATTTGTTTTTGCGGAGCTTTTCCCAGTGTGAAGTTTGACGTTCATTTATTATATTAAAACCAATTATGAGTAATTTTAACTACAGCGTTTACAATACACATAATTGTACAGACGTTTTTCTTTTTATCACTTTAAAGAAATTTTATTTCGGTTCTATGATTGATCCTATAATTTAAAAGAAGTATTTTATAAGCTATAGAAATATTTCATTGATAGCTACTCGTAAATTATATCCACATTACTATTATCTCTATAAGACATGTTTTATAGAGAATTAAGAAATGAAATATTCCTACAATACTTGGGATTATATGTTATAAGTTTACAATCTAATATTGATGCTTATAAATGTGCTATCAAAAATACTGGTGCTTGATTGGCTTTGATTTCTTTACAAGCATTTTGAGTGATGAATTTTAATATTTTGCATTGTCAAGCTGTTTTTTGGTTCACCGAATGAATGAGTAATAACTCTCATGTAGATAAAACTCGCGAAGAAACTGGTTTTCATTACCTTCGTTATTATTTATTGTCAATTGTTGACTCAAGGTTTTTGAATACTATTTGGCATTCGATTAGCTTAAAATCTTTTCAATGAAGTTTTATTATAAAACATAGTTTTATATGTTAAGTAATTTCTTAGATTTCCATTTTAAAACTAAACTACTCGGGCCCTTATAAATAGAAGTAAAAAAAAACGATTTATAACATCAGTGGTTATATTTTTATAAGTTTTATAATGTCTTAAAACTAGTATATGAATAAATTCAGATTTTGTCTTTGATTATAACAAAATTGAAACTATAAGAATACAAATGTAATTAATATTTAATTATATTCTATGATGTCCTTTCGATAAGTTTTATTAAGATAAATCGCCATTTCAATAACTCGTTTTCCAGAGAATAAATATTTCGACATAATTTCGATTCAGTTACATAATTCATATTTGTAATGAATTAAATATTATGCACTTAAAAATTAAAATAAATTAACAAAAGTGAATTAAAGTTTTAGACGAATGTTTCGAACGATTTTGTATAGAAAATATATTTTATATATTGAACACGAAACGACACGAAAACGGCACGCTATTTGTTGTTTTGTTGTCTATGTTATTGTTACGAACAATAGAAATCTGATAAAGTTAAACCAAGCGTCCCTTTGAAGAAATTTAATTTGGTTATGTAAGGGGAATTAATTATAATTAACATTTCAAGGTCACCTTTTAAATAAATTAATCCTTTTTTCAACAATCACAATGATAACAAAGACATTTTTTTTTACGAAAGTAATAACATAATATCCAATGAATCTCGTCAAAATGCCGGGCTTTTTTTTCTAAAGTGCTATATGCTAATGAATTTGATGTTATATGAATAATCCCAAGTAATTCCCATACTTGGGATTATTTTTCTAGAAACTTTCTTGGCCAATTAATCTACCACCTCTACTTAAAGCGTCAAGGTTTGCACTCTTCGTCGCAAATCCATCAACTTGTCTAATACTCCAAAAACTTCTTGCAGCTCGTACCGACGTTTCTTCAACCTGTGTAAGTGATTTGTACACAAATGGAATAACGTTTAAGTACATGGTCTTGTAGTTATTATGTCCTTTAAATAATAATAATGACATATAGGATGTGTTTTCTTTAATTAAGGATAAAGTTAAGGAATAACGTGGAATAGTTAGTCTGATTTGATCATTTGAATTTTATATATGTTAGCTCTTAGAACATCGGAAGCCCTTATCCTTTTATTATAACCCAGTATTGGAATGTTTTCTTTCTTTCTATCTCTATTATGCAGTATATAGAACATGTGTACTCTTATCAAACGTTTCCGTTTTCTGCTTCTGTATAACAACAAAAAATTATGGTCTGAGCGAAACACAACTGAACAGTGAGTAGTCTTTTTTTAAGTCACAGCGTTATATGACAAAAGAATTAAATATTCATGGGAATGCCATGTAGTGCAGCTTTTTAAATAAAACGTACGCCACTCGCTTTGTTATGCTGCCGTTTTTAGTTCCCCCCCCCGGGAGGGATTCCTCGATTTACTACCATGAAATGCAGGTATTTTTTTAATTCGTTCTATCCACGATAGTTGGAAAATTATTTTGCGAGTTATTAAATAGTTCAAATATTTCATTTTAATGTTAAAAAAAATATCAAATTTATTATGTAAGATTTACCAAAATGTATAATGGCGTGAATTTTCTGTCAATTTACTCTGATATTTATTTGTGTGATAATCTTCTCACGTTTTATGTTACCATATAAATATAAAGTCCGCTAGCATTTTCAGGAAGGCATATTATTTCCCCTTCCTTTACATGCTAACCCCTGCGTTGACTTATTATCCTTCTTATAGCAAATTTAAGTTTTTTATATCTATTTTTTTAAATTAATATCGCTAGTGTTGTACGTTTTTGTAAACGCATTTACATATATAATTTTCTTTAATCGAATTAGTTATTGATGGAAATTAGTAGTAGTCATTTTATATATAAGAAATAATACATTAATAGCAAAATTCTTTAAATAATAATCATATCAGAATAAACTTTTTCTATTAATAATATTGATCTAAAAATTCAGAACAGCTTCACATAAATACCGTAAACTGAAGTCAACATTACATCAATCGAAACATGTCTACTGGTAAGTTTTCTAGTAAGTAATATAAAGTAGCAAACAAACTGAGAAGCTTCAGCTCTGCAAAGTAATACAAAGTTAAAAACGTGACAATACAAACAATTCGCGAAGAAAAGTTCTGCAACACCTGAACAATTTTAATAACCAACTCTTAAATTTTCAGATCTTTTGTATATACGTTTCATACTTTTGGATTTTTTCCAATTCAATAATAACATCCAAAAGCTATAAATATCAAGCGGTGATTAGTTTTTAATATTGTCGTTTCTTTAATTGTGTTTATCATTTTCATATTAATTTCTTGTAAATGCCAACAATAGCAAGTCTCAAGAACAGAAATCTACACTAATCTATATTACACACTGGCTATATTTAACATTATATCACACTATCTACTTTAACATAGATATGTTTATATATATCAATATATTATTAATTTGTTTCAGGACTATAAAAATGACGATGATGAGATGTTATAAGACGATATATATTTAGAATGGACTTTATTTAGATTCATAAGGATTCGATCATAATTGAATAAAAGATGCAATTGAAATTAAAATAAGACAATTAAATTTCAAATCGATCAGGATTCAGAAACCCCGAATCTACAATCTCTGTAAAGTTGTGTTTCTACAGCTTTAAGATATTTCAAAGGTTGAGGAATAAAATGCCGCTTGAATCTATGAATTATCTTATGTGAATTCGTTTTATGTTATTAGCATTATTATACGAAATATTATAATTTCTAATTATAAGAAATCATTAAAAAATACATTTATTTATTTCTCATTCCCTTACATTATCGGTAATATATTTTTTATTCGCCGCTGACCGAAACTTCGTTGAAACTAGGGGTCAATAATTGTACTTGGACGTGCAGTACTCAAAACTTTTTCTATAAACCGGGAATATGTTGGGAGGTCTTATATATTTGCGATAACAAGCAAACTTTCCTTTAGCCCTCCCCCTGCCCCTATTGAGTATTCGTGCGGTTTTGGACGTTCGCCATACTAGACTTCCGAAATGACGAATACATTTTTAATGTTATTGTCACAGCGGATAATAGATGTTACCCTTGTCATTTAATATCGTTTGTTTTAATAACATACTGTTTATATCAAGATATTTGCTATAATTAAATACATCACCGGAGACGTCAGACGAAATCGCGTTTGATTAATTTTGATTCACAACGCGTCGTCTGTTTTCAATTAAATTAACTTTACTAAGTAGGTATCTATTTCATACGATTCCTTGACTGAAGAGCGTTGATTAAATACTTTATAGGGCTAATAATGATCCCGAGCGATCATGTTCAAATAATTGGAAAGACTGTAGGAAGACTTATAAGGAAAAATTTGTTAATTATAATTATCCGCGCGTCTTGACATATTCGTTTTGTAGAATATCATTTATTTTACATCTCCGTTTTGAGTGACCACAAACGAGGTACGTAATTTATTGTTTTACGGCTGGATTTCGTATATTTAAAAGAACTACATTTGTTCAGAGCCGAATAATGAGACCGCAAAGAAAATCTTGATGATGAGAACTAAGAGCTTCATCGGTGTAGTTTTAAAAAAGAACAAAGAAAAAAAATAATGACGTAGTAATATTTTATTTCATATTTTTACCTACAATAAAAAGAAAAAACAAAAGATTCTCCTGATTAGAAGAATTAAGTTCTCAGAAAAGTGAAATAATTATTTCTGTAATGTGAAAATCTGTTCTAATATAATTGAAAATATATTAAATAGGCACATAATACACAGGCACTCAATTTAAGAATTTCCGTTGTGCTAAATTTACTAGACATCGACCCATTTGACGTAATCTACAATGTTGTGCTCAAAGAGAACGCCGTTTGCAATATTGCCGATGAAACGGCGCGTAACAGATCGAGTAACATCACATACTTACTTTTATTATATCAAATTCTTATTTTCATCCCTTTATAGGGTAATTTTGAAACTATTTTTCTGTCAAGTACATATTTTCCGATGGCTCAACTATTTCATATAAAATTATCAATGCGTACCTTACAGTAAGTAATGTACGGAATAAAGAAAATTTAACCGCCTACCCGCTTTGTGTACATAATGTATTATAAAATAGGTAGGCGAGTTTGGGTTGTAATATTAATGGACGTCAATAGTTTGGCTAACGAAAAGTCACAAGAGTATGGACCCATGTCACTTCCCACAGTTCGTTTTGATGTTGGGGACCAATACCTAAATATTACGTACCAACTGAAACATCGACCTTCAGACAAAAATAGGGAACGATTTCCTTATTTAGTTCCCATATAAAAAAAAAACAAAATTATTAAATTCTTATATTTAAAGTTTTGCTACATATATCTATTGTTAACATTCAAATAAGGTGCATATACTGATATAATTAAGTGATCGTTTTGTAAGTGTGACGACCGATTTTTTATTTTCTTGATTGCGCTGTCTGAAGCTTTGGTAACCAAAGTATACTCAAAAATTTTATATACTTACACTTTTAAAAGGCGATTTAAATCAAGATTTCTATACACATCACAGCACATCAGAAAGCTCTTGTTGAGAAATAGTTATGATTCGCAACTTAATTCTTCAGATGATATCACACCTTGCTCCCTCGTAACCTACTGAGTTTTGTAATGACAGGCGGATCAATTAAGCTTTGTAAAGTTATAGAGTGTTCTGTTAATGAAATATTTTTGTACAAAACTGTATATCGTTTCTTGGACATTTATAGTTGTATTAAAAAATATATATCATTCTTTGTCTTGACTTTCAAAATCAAACGACTCTCTATTTAGTAGTTTTAGAAGAAAAAAGTTGTTGGTATGCAAATAAAAATGTTATTAGTTGAATGATTTTGCAACGTTACTACTAATATTGTTTTGCAATTTATAGAAAAAAAAACTTAAATAGAAGACTATTTATCGCCAAATAAAACTACGGTTAAAGCTCTTTAAATTGAAAAATTTTAGACTTATTACTTGTGCGACTCTGTGTATTGATGGCCAAGATTTAATTAAAGGATTAAAATATATATTTAATATCCAGTAAAACCCAATGGAATAAAAGTCGACAGTATGGGCCGTGATAAGGAATTCATTTATGAAATATAATAAAAATTCTTTTATTGATATTAAATGAGGAAAATATTAATTTTAATATTCATGTACATTAAAGCGACGGATACAAATGGATATTATTAAAATGTCAATTTATTATTTGTATTTGTGTTAATTTAATATTTTGTTGCTATAATAAAAAAAATCCTTCCGGACAGTTTTTGTGGCAACAAATTTGTAAAAGTTTATGCCGACATCTCAGATGGTCCATCTTTTCATGTCTGGAACTCCTTGTCGGACTGCAAGTTCAACAACTTTCTACACTTCGCTAGTTTTCAGAGGTTTCAAAACATTTGTACAACGTTAAAGTTTCAGAAGAACTGGTAACTTTGCCTAACGTTCTGTCATTTTACTGGACATTCCTAATGTGTTTCCTTTAGCTAAACTGACGTAGAAACTTGAATTATTCTTAATGTTGTACGTGAATTATCTTGGATAATGTATGGGATAGCTAATTACGCGAGAGGTAAAGATTTTGTGGGAAAGAAGCAGACTGATGGAGTCACGCACATGTCGATACACGCAACTATCTTTGAACGTACGTAATTTATATTATCTTTGAAATAAATTATCTATTTCCCTCGCCCTGGTATGCTTGGATATTAATGAAAGAAGTCAATTACATTTTAATTTAATAAAATTAATTCAGGAATATTTGTACTTGCCATAAATATTATTATAGCGATATTTATAGTTTTGTTTTATTTTAGGTATGACTTGGCGTTAGAGTTGAATACTTTTAAATGAAATTATTAAAAAATATAGCGTTTTTGTATACTCCATTGGATGCAATACAATCCTTTAAAAGTTAAGGAAAGTTATAGATAGTAGTAAGCTTCCTTTATATGGAAAACATCGTCTCTGCCAATCGTATTAATTGTTTTACGGAATCCAAGTTTTAATACGTCTAAAACAATACTTATCCTGATTAAGATGAGGACAGGCTAACAACCACTTATCTATTCTGAAGAAGTCCGAAACATACGTTTCTAATCGAAACAGTGAATCGATCTTTATGACCAGGAGTCGAGACTTGCTATAAGGAATATTCTTGTTTATAAAACCTAAACTTGTGCCAATAATTTGATATCGTTTGCACAAAAACATGACTCATTAGTTCTTAATAACTAACGAAAAACTAAACTAAATAATATAACTTAATAACTAACATCACAATCCATCACTGTTAGACTACTAATGTTGTATACTGTTCCCTCATCAGGAACGTTCTTTGGTGATGACAAAATAAATACGATCATGTTGTTTTTTAAAATATTAAAATTGTAAAAAAAAATCTCAATCGTTTTCATTTTTGTCTCGTACAAATTAAATTATTGTTTTCATTTACCATCCTATTCCTTTTTTAAGTACGAATAAAAATTAAGCAGTTCCTATATTAGGCTGCACGTTATTTAAATAAGTAATTATTTATTATGCTAGTAAACTGGTATGTAACTTAAATAATAAGATTTCTTTCTGAATTACTTCAAGGTTGTAACATACGATACAACATCACTTGGTTCTAACGCACCTTACCAACTCATTCTTCAAATATTAAAATTCATTAATGTCATAGTAATAGCTAATG
>DVQP01001380.1:0-15774 GCA_018231745.1 Danaus eresimus
TAAAAAATCGCGTAGTAATCCGAAAATTTTTTAGTTTCATTTAAATGTCTCGCGATAATCTAAGATCTCATTAGATGCAATAAAGTTTTATGTTCAAGTTATAATATTCTGGTGAAACAAATGATATTAACTAAATCGTATCAAATTATAGCTAGCTTAAGAGAGTAACGCACTTATGCTTGACGAAAACCCTTAGACAAGAGGTACTTGTAACAGAATGGAGTCGATATTGAATTAGGTAAAAGCAATATTGAGTTTCTTTATGTTTATAAATGATTTGTACCTGTATTTTGTTATAGCTTCTTATAAGTAATAATTCTTTACGTTCAGTGAAAGCTGATCTAGATGTGGTTATTATGTTTTCATAAGGGCTTAGCAATTAAGATATAGAATTGTGTTAAACAATTTGAAGTAAGCCCGTCCGTGAAATGTGTCTTCAGTCCGTATTATTGGTTATATATATAATAATGTTTAGAGGAATTATTTGTTTTTATCGCTGAAGCAACATTCCTTCACCATAACTCTCTTTCCCGAACATCAGAACTGTTGCCGCGCATAATACCTGCATCTGTTTTATTTTCGGACTGAACCTCTGTTACGTTGACCTGCGTGACGCATGTTTATTTAAAGAAATTTTGGCGGTTATTACTTTCCAAAAAAAAACATATGACACAATGTATCTGATGTACTTTGTAATAGATTGCCTCGTAATCTATAAAAAGAAACCTTCTACGACAAAAATATTGGCATAGCGGTCGTAACCTGCGATAATACTGAAACATCCTAGTAACTTATCACCTTCTTTCGCCTTCTGTCTTTTCATTCTTGAAAAAAATATAACAGTGACAGATAACGATGTTTTACAAAGATTATAACTTATTGTTATCCAATGTTACTTACTCACTTGTTAGGTACGTGTTTCATCTTGATTATTTTTTTATTTTAAATAATTTTCATCAATATTTCCTAATTTTAATCCGAACGGAAATTCATTAAAACTTACATCGTGATTTTTAATGGTTCCAAATTGGACAAAAAAAAACTTTCATGTCTGGTTCTCGTGGTAGTAGTAGCCGATGAACAATAAGTTATGGTAGAAAATAAAAAAAAGTCCATAAAATATTTAAGCGTAAGCATATTCACTAAATGCGTCCAGTTTATTATTAAACAGCTACAATATTTTACAAACGCTCATATAAATAACATATTTGAGAGATTTAGTGGCGCTTCACGTGAATCACACTCGCAATTTAACGTATACGGATATATTAAAATGTTCCATTTAAATTATGTACGTAACGCCATGCTATTATTATTTCTAAAGAGTAAATATTTCATTACAGTTTTATATTACCATTTGCTTAAATATTTAATACGATTACCTTTGAATATTTGCTACGCAAAACCTTGTCATGTTCAAAAACAAAAGATACTTTTAGTTATGCGTTTCCAGATATTTTAAGATCTACAACTGCCATACTATAATTTAAGATGTACATTTAAAATTTCATGACTAGGAGAAACTAAAGGCCAATTATAGAATAATTAAATAATTATAATATGAATTAAAGACATGTAATTGTATGGATATTTTTATAATATAAAAGTTATTATTGACAACATTATTTCTTTGTAATATAACATGTATAAATTTTAAACATTTTAGGACGTTTTATAATGAAAGCTGAAAATTAAGTTGCCGCAAAACGTTGAATTCTCGAGTTGAACAAGACATAAATCACAAAGATTAGTTCGAAATTTCCAGATTTTCGTACTACTTACTTAATAAGTATATTAACTAAGTTTGGACTACAAACTAGTGTTGTAGAAATAATTGCATTATTTTTAATCAATATTTACTTCTCACACCTTAAGATTATAAGTATTAATCTTTAACGGTTCAAAATAGAATTATATATAGTATATAATGTACTCAGTAATTGAATATGGGACGGTAAGGAGATATATATAGTCTTCATTATGTATATCAATTAAAAATAATTAAGGTAATAAAAAGCTAAGTTATCGACAAAATTCATTAACAATAAGTATCTAGTAAGAACTATTCGATGCGAGTCATTCAGACGCCAATTAATTTTATGTTACCTTAAAAGAATACTTGATAAAAAAATTTGGATGCTGTCCAACAGTTAATTAAGATTTTTTTAAATCCACATTTACAAGCACTACTGAAAACCAATGAAAAGTAGGTATGGGCTATGGATAAAATTTTTTCTTTTATTTTATAGCCGAACCGGTTATGAAATCGGTTTATATTATCCGAATTTATTATATCTTAACATTTTTTATTTTTATCGGTTAAAGCGTTGAATATCAAGTCGTTGCCTACCTAAATGTAAGTGGTTAATTTGTTTGCAAGAACTTTGACATTTATGCTTATGATTCTCTCGATGTGAAATTCGTAACAAAAGTCCTATGACGAACTTAAAACAGTCTAAATGAAACCAAAATTACTGTAAATGCTCTCCAGTCCCACAGCTTTCTATTGCTTTGGATGAATCATAATCAATGCCCTCAAACTAAATTTTGAAGTAAATTTATGAGTAAAGTAACAAATGGTTTAAAATTACTCCCCACATACAATATCAATCTCCAACTGTCGTAATTATGCGTTACCTGCTGTTGAAATAGATTTATATACTAATATGAAATTGATGAAAGCGACATCTCATAGAAAATAACAGAATTCTTTGTTAACGTAGCGCTTTAGTCTCGGATTACGTTAACCTCAGAGTTCCTCTAGTTCTCATTAAAACTACGTAAATCTTAGCTGATCGTTTGATCAAAGTGACCGTCATAATATCTGCGCTTACCGATAAATTTCCATGAAATATTTAATGCGACACTTCCTTTAGAGTTTCTATTAAGACTGCAATGAAGTCCATAGAAGTTGCCCAGTGTGTTGCTTTCAAAGTTAGCATCTCCAAATCTATTTACCCAATCATGTTGCTATATCTAACCATTGGAGTTTTGGCAGTTAGTCAATTAATTATTTTAAAAGTCGTCTGACTGAAAGACAGTAAGCTATTATAGTTTAGAAAATGTCGAACACACCTTGTGGGCTTTAACCACACACAATGCCAATCCACATTTAGCTGAAAATGTCATGGTTTTATTCGTCCTTACCTTTACAATAAAATTTAGAACCTAATATCTAATAGCGAACCATAACAAACTGCGATAACAAGTTATATGACGGCCTACAAAAAATAAATTATGAGCAAACTGAACAGCCGCTATACATAATTCAAAAACGATCATACACACACACTTACATGATCATACACACACACTAGAGCCTGTTAATACTAGTGTTAAAAAAATGATATTTGTGATTGTTATTTTTGATTGCATTTAATATTAAGTGATCAAATATGTTAAATTTTTGTGTTTATATATTTTTTATGTTTCCATTAGTTTATGGTAAGGAGATTGAAATATTTTACAGTTTTTTGACTAGCTAAGGGCACAGAATACCATTTCCATTAACTTCATATATATACGTAAGTTCTAGTCTATTTTCTTTGATACCAATAATATAATTATTTTAATGACAATTTTTTGCATATAAATAATAGATTGATGCGTTTTCGGGGAAGTAAAGGTAAAGGGAAACATTATCGAGACAACAGTAAAGAGTATTATAGTACTGCCATTGGCTCGCTGCAGATGCTTTTCAAGAATTTATTATTTGACTGATCCGTGTTCCGAATCACTATTTTCTTGATGTGTGATTTATAAATACATTGTTTTAACATTGTCTGAATTATTATACTTATAAGTATTCCTTACTCTGTACTTTTATTAAATCCATGACTCTGATTAGAAATGATTTCACTATAGTGAAATTTTCTGTGAAATTTCGATTTAAATGTTTACAAATTTAGAAAACAAAATATTAGTTACGATCTTTATTAAACGTACAACAGTAAATACCTGATAACTTATCTTTGTAATTTTTGTCTAATTAAATTGTATAAAAATATTACGATAAATATATTTTGAAAGCGCATGGAACTAAAGTTATAAGCATATCAGAGTAAGTGTTACGAGGTTTACAACTGACTACTTTTTAGTCGGGATTTTAATTACGATCCCGCGATACTTTGTTGAATTATAAAAACCCTCGTAAACTTTCGCTTATTTAACTTTCTATAGAAGTTTTTTTTACTCAATAGACTTATTTTTCCAAAACCAAAAGAGCGGAGGAATATTAAATACATATGAAAACATATGAAAATTTGTGGAGTTACAAACGGCATACCCTTATTTGTTTGCTTCATAAAAGCTGGAGGCTAATCTGTCGTTTCTAACTATAGTGATCTATAAATATCTGAATATGTTGCAATCACGCTAGGGTTCTACGTAAATGAAATAACAGAGACGAAGAAAAATATAATTCCTCTTTTATTGGCAAAGTACTTCAACAAGATTTTACCATACGAAGAAAGCAATTTATGTGATAACGTTCCGGGGAAATTGCTTTCTGGCCTTTTTCTTGCCTATTCAATTTATTGCTTGATTCAAATTTGAGAATATCCTTTATAAGTATTTATTGTAAACGCTTTGATTTTTCATACCTTTGTCTCGACGTTTGTTTTCATGTGATAAAAATATTTTGATCCAATACTTTTTGTGTTATACGATAGAAGTACTGATTAAATAGATAAAGTTTGTTTGGTATATAGCTATTCTAATATATAGAGTTATTTACGATAATGTTTAGGTGAAAAATAAAGAGGGAAGCCCAATTAATATTTCATATAAGGAAACAGACTTTTTGGTTAATATGTTAAAGTCACAATTTTTAACAGCAATCAGCACTAAAAGGCTACGTGACAAACTATATTTGATTAATGTGTGTTTTAATTTAAATTGAATTCTGAAGCTTAAACAAAAATATGCTTCTTATAGTAAAGTTCATATTTTACTATAATGCGAAGTATACAATACGTATAAAAAATTATTGTAAACATTATAAATCAGAAAGAATATCTCTAAATGAAGAACATCTTAAAATTTTAATTTGTTTTATGTGAAAGTAATTAATTAACTTATATCCTCCCAGTAAGGTAAATTTATAAACTATACTTTTCTAGTCACGTAGTGATGCATTCGTGTCACAGCATAATGCCATACAGTAGTAAGGCAGCGTACCACATTTCACTGCCACACATCGGTCTGACAGACCGGACGAGACCGGACGAGACCGGACTCACGGCATTTTGACAGCTGTTCCGCGGGTATGCAGCACTTTATGTATTGCATTTTAGTATTAAGATAATATATTCCACTCGAAGTAGCTTGCAGAACTCCTATTTCGATATATTTTTTTAGTCTTTTACGTTAATTTGCAATGTAATTTTATCCTTCCCTATTCGACTATAACTAAACATATACAAATTAATTATTATGTAATAAATTAGTGCAGTTATTATGTAATATAAATTACATAATAACTGCACTATTATAATGTGACTATCAGAGACTGCAAAATAAGACATTTTGTTTTTTAATTGCAAATGGATGATATTTTATAAAACATATCTACATGAAAATAAAATAAAAAAGGAAGACTTTAAAAAATATTTTAATCGTATCTTTAAAGAAAGAAGATTGAATATGGGTATTCTTGCTAGTAGTATTAATAGCCGAAGTCCAAGACCTTTTAACCATAGGTTGTTTGAAAGGGATATTAAAACCTTAAGCGTTTAGTAACGTTAAAATTTTCAGAAAAAATATTTACTTACTTGTTAGAAAAAGTTTCTTTGGGATTTAAATTTTAAGTCAGAAAACCACATTTGTACACTTTGAAAAATGCTCGGTGCATTTAGATTCTGTTAGATGTTAAAGTGGATTAAATATAAAAATGCATTTTCCCTTCGGAGTATCCTGTAAGTATGGTAAATTTTAGAATGTTTGTTTGAAGATTTCGCTAGGTATCAAGCGGCTCGACAGCTATGTGCCAATAAATGTGGATTTCGATGCATGTATGCATGTGATAAGCGCTCCGGAACGACCGTTTCACATAACTATGCATGGCGTCTGCATCCTAGCATCCTTACACAGCAATTTGTTACCTTGTGTTCCTTAACAACCACAAACAAATACATATACATATATCATATCATAGCCAATGAATAAATATATATTTCTCATTCACGTAGAAAAATTAATAGCAGTCCCTATCTCGTTTGAATGAAATGAATACAGAAACCGTACACGTGATTTACAGAAACTTAAACTCAGATAATTCCACAATATAATAAGCCTGCCGCTTGCACAGATATGTTTTATTAAATATAGAACTCGGAACAAACTAGGCACGGGAAATAAATGTAATTTAATTCCCCGCAGAGTTTTCATCGAAAATATTATCTTAAATTCCGCCGCAACGGAGCTCCTCCGGTAATGTATTTTTTCCGCGCTAAGTGCCTGAGCTGTCTTGCCTTACTGGAACGTTACCTGAATTAATTACACGCTTAATTAATATTTTTTTTTCTGCCGCTAAAATCCTTATACGTGCACGTTTATGTCATTTGTATAAATCTTATTTTAATTAATTTTATAATGGTTATACTGTTCATCGATATATATTGTGAGTTAATAAAATATCCATCTGTTTACTTTGATGGACCTTAATGTTGTTAAAAATACTTTGAAAGCAATAATGATAAATTAAAAAATATATAGTTATGTTTTTAATTTACAGTAAAATGTAGAATTCGATATATTGTAAATATAAATAAATTTTGAGTTTTTTTTTAATTAATAACAAGACGATTTTTGTAATATGAATAAGAAATATATAAGAAAATATTCCTCTTTTTCTGTACACAAAAGGTTGGGCTAACACTTAGGAGTAAGGATTCCCAATTGAGTTTATATAGTTTTCAACGGTTGGCCTTTCAAATTCGGTAGAATAGAGAACAAGCACGTATGTCCACACATCACAAAGCTCCTGCACAATCACGTTACTTAGATCTTTACTAATGTAACTCTGAGTTACCAGAGAATTTTGACAGCAAACTCTCGTTCTTAGGAGCAACTTAAAGAACGGGAATCACGTCTCGTTGGTGATGGTATAGCTCTTGTTTGACAGTCTATCGTATCAGTCGTAAACCTTTAGAGAAAATATCAAAGTATTTTTGCCAGCATGTCCAATGAAATAATGAATTATTGTTTGCTGGATATTCAAGATATAGTTACATTTATTGGATGGAATCATATCTCTCAATGTGACAGACCCAACCTAACAGTAGGTGATGCAAGTATTAATGAAGATTTCGCCATCTAAATAAACTAGGTTGCAGTAAATATCTCTAAAACTCCATATTCTGACGTCTTAAACAAAGTTACAGATTGTGTTCTTCACTTCAGCGTGTTTCACCTTTGTTTTTGACAAAATGCTCAATGTTTTTAAATTAGAAAATTTGCTGCTTTACTGAGAGAGCTCTCTTGAGTTCACGAAACGGTCAAACAGGAGATATAAACACAGAAATCTTTAATTTTGCTTCGGGTCATAATCTAGATATTACCACCAATATTATTGTTATGGAGGATGAATAATAAAAGGGCTACCTTCTAGATTTGAAGAATCAGTGACCCCGGACTATCAGCTTATACAAGAAATTAAACAAATCGGCGGGCCCATAACGCTTCTTAGAAATTAAAGCCTGCCGAAACTTTGCAACGTTTCCTAGTTAAAAGTGACAAATTTATAAGGAAACTTGCAAAGATTTAATCGGGAGGCAAAATGGGAAACTGGTCTTATTTCTCGGCATTATTGTAATATAATTGAAAACAAAAAATATGTTAGAGATAATTGGAAAAAAAGCAAGATTTCTCCAATAAATACTGCCAAAAGTCAGTTATCGATGCCGACGAAGTCGATACCATACTTAAAAAAATATACCGCTATATTTGCGAAAATTTGAAAGTTAAACGTTAATAAATGTAAAAATTTAATAATGTAGAACATATTCAAATATTTGCAACAAGGACACTAATTTTGTATTATTCGTACAAGGAAAGTAGGAATGTATTTGTGACAACTTGCGACCATCAATTTAAATATTTACGTGACATAGCTTGAAGTTAAAATTAGTATGTCTCAACTAACATAAAATTTAATTCTAATAAATCCTTCACGTTCCGTTGAAGCTTGTAATTGCTTTCCACTAAAATGTCACTCATATTACTGATTATAAATAACTGTTGAACATGTCAAAGCAAATTAGCAACTATGCCAAAGATCTTATGATTGGTATTCCCAATATTGTCAATATTAATCTATTACTAGCTGAAGTATGTTGTAACTTGTGACTGATTTTAACAAATATGTATTTGATTTCATTGTGTGTGGTATTTTGTAGTTTTGGTCCAATATTTGTTGTGCCGTTTATTAATTGTAGGGTGAGGTTAATTAGTTATTGAAATATGTTTACATTTTGTAGTCTAAATTACTAAAACACACATTACCCGCATGGCCTGAAACTATTAGGTTATGATAATTAGCTTTCATTCGGAAACGTTGCCGTTGGGCAAGGTAGCTTTTTTCCATTGAATCACATATTTATAAGCCCCACAAAATATGAAATTCGTACAATAATTCTATATCTTATTTACAAGACTAGTATTTATAAGACAACTTCCAGTAGTTAATGGAATCAAAGATCCAGCCATAGAAACCGGCTTTTGTTTTGTTTTTGACGATTATTTTGAAACTCCTCCTTAAATAGAATAGAGTAAAGAGAAAAAAATTGTATTTTGTTTATGGGATAATTTATTTCTTATGAAATTCAGGATAGAAATAATCATCTGCGTCACGATGGTGGACTCTGTTTTGAGATTCCGTCCTGGCAGCTTCAAACAGTGGAAGTTGACCATCATTTAGACAATATAAGAAATACTTTTGCCAACAGTTCTATGGGAAGACGACTAAACAGACAGGATAAGGTGTCTTTAGCAAATCGGTAACATTCAGACTCGTTCCAGAAGTAATATAAAATATAGCGTAATAAAATAACATTAGTATATTTATATCTTACAAATACAAATATTTTTTGTAGTAAAATCTTTTGTATGTGTATTTTGCAGATCTAAACACATTTTCAACTTTTTACATTTTAAGCTGTTTGATAACAATTAATTTTTGTATAGGTGGTTTTAAAAATGATATATTTTAGGGATGTGAAGAGATACGTGGACACGGTCATAGCACCATTTCTAGACACCTACCACATAAACATACAGAACTCATATCAGCAGTTAACAAACAAAATAGTAAAAAGAATAAAAGATGAGATTAATGCGGCATTGAGGAAAAAACAAAAAATATACACTGAGCTTACTAATTTAGCGGATTCATTAAAAGTTCCTGGTGAGCTTTTTCCTCTCTTTTTTATTATCTTTTAATAAATATACATTTTTTTTTATTCATCATTGCATCAGTGTATGTTATTCATCACTAAAAATGGTTTCATTTAATATAATAAAGAGATTTAAATCATTATCCGTTAGAATTTCTATTGAAAAATTAATAATAAATAAACGACGATCAAATAGACGATTCATTAATATAAATTTAAAAGCTTTTATTTTTGATGGATAAAATCATTAAAATAATATTCAACACGAATTTGTAGATTAAAAGCAATATCAACCTATATAATTATTACTTTACACCTATATAATTGTATGTGTAGTTATATATATTGTTAAATTTTTTCCATTTTTGTATTATGTTTCTAAAAAATCACCACTAAATTTCTAAGCCTATATGGGAATTAAACTTCAGGTGAAGTGCGTCATGCAAGAATTGATTTTAATATATGTAACATATCAAATGTATTAATAAACAAACCACTTGTGCAAGCGAAGCCGTCGCTGAATCTAGTTCATGCAATATAAACAAACTACTTAATTATTCTTAAAGAAAGTCGTTTCGTTCTGAATAATTTCTACGATGATTGATGAGTTACAAGTTGAAGTTGTTTTTATTTGAAAGATCTGATAATTTACTAACGTTTGTAAATAATTTTCTTTTTATTAAAGACATATTTTAAACAAGAAATTTGATTATCAAAAATATTATAATTCATAGTTTAATCAATTCGTACGAAGATATTGTACTAGGGTTCAGTTTTTGTAAGTTTTTTTTATCTCAATAAATTTAAATCGTATGTAAATATATTCTTTTTTAATAGCCCTAATTAAATAAATTGATATAATGAGGCAGTTTCCAATGTCATGTATTTTATCTAGAGCTAATGGAATATAGAAGACGCCAATTGCATTGTACGAATGTAGCCTTTCAGAAGGCTGCTGAAAGCTGTCTGTGTGATATTTATTAGGATTCTACTAAAAGGACATATGAAAAGCGTATTATATAGCTTGATATAAAATGCAGTAGAATATTATAACCAGTAAAGTGTCGGTTATATTATAACTTTGTTTGTCTTTTTAAACTTGGTCGTTTATTTTTAATTATTAACAGCCATGTGCAATGAAGAACGTCGCGCAGCACTTACACTTGCTAGCAAACACGTCTCATTAATATACAAGTGCACGGAGCAAGCAAAGGAATCTATTTCTAAGATGGGAAAGTACGCGGAAGAAATGATAAGTATCACACGTAGACACATGGAGTTCGCGTTACATGAAGTGGGTAAAAAGCTAAGCGATAAGTCAATTTCAAGGTAAGATAGCATTTTTATGTTCAGTTATAGACATACTTGACTTTTTACTTTGATAGCAGCGATTGCAATCTACCTGGCATTATATTATATAAATAATAGTTACACCATTGCTCTAGTTTCAAACTGAAATGCCAATAATATTACTTTCTCTGTCTGAACAAAGTCAACTGAATCAATGATTAACTTTGGCGTCTCTGTCAATTCAATTTAAAGAAATAATCTACAGAGTTCCTTAGAAATATCTTCTCGATACAGTAAATGTTACAGACAATGGTAGATTAAATTTATCTTTTTATATTTATTAACTAACTTTTATTGTGCTTCTCATTGAAAAGTACGTAATGAAAATAAGTAATATTTGCGTGACTTTAAAGCTTACATCACACGTGTTGTATAACGATTCAGATCTAACGTCACATCCAGTCTGAAAGAACTGTCGAGGGCGGCAGCGTTGTTAGGATACGAACTTGATCTCAGTTTGACAAATGCTCGAAGACACAATGAGCAGTCCTGCGAGAAACTATCTAATTGTAGCATCAAAGCTCGGAGATTTTCGGAAGATTCTGTTCAGAAACTTAAGGAATTCATGTATCAATGTGTATATGCTTGATAAATAAAGTATACTTGGTATTTGATATGTTTTTATAGAAGTTCTCAATTAAGGAAAAAGCTGGGTTTAAATTTTATCTGTTATATAATAATTCTTTGGGAAGGATAACAAAAATAGAAAATAAATTGCCCAGCAGCCATTAAACATTGATCTCGAGGTCGAATCCCGCCATAAAATCGTATTTGATTTATTTAGTTTTATTCCACAGGTATTGTTTGAAAAGGTTGTTCACACCTTTCGCTCTGATTAAATTGAAATGGGTCGGTCTTTACATTATTCATTCGCATATAAACCTTTTGTATTTTAATAGCCTCTTAACCAAAACAGAATGTATGCTTATAAGAAGTTGAAATGAATTAACTTGGAATTTTATCTTGAAACTTGGAATTTTATCGAGACTACTGAAAAATTTAGAGAAAAAAGAAAAATATTATTTGAAATTATTAAATTAAAAACTTTTCTTATGCTTCAATAGAAATATAAAAGGACGGTATAAAAATAAATAAAAAGATATATAGTTTTTAGATTTTTATTTTCAATGTTTTATCTAGTTTACAGCTGAATTAGACGAATTATGTCTCTTTTCGTTCAAACCAATCAAATAAACAATTTTGAATATAGTTGATAATATTTTGTAAAATATTTCGTCAATAAAGATATAATTGATACAATCTCAATATATTTCAAAGATATCTTTTAAATATTTCAAACATAAATAATAATCCAAATGGATTTAGAAAGGTGTCGGGGAGAAATTTATAGTTTGTCAAAACTTTAGATATGATTAGCAAGTGAGCGACTTGTTATTTTTATGGCTATATTTGACTTTGAGGATGTTTGAATTCAAAATACAGTTATTATGCTGTGATCCCGTCCCCATTTCATAAAAATTCGTTAAGTATAAATACTCAAAAAACAATTTGCCTTAATAATATTAGTCTGACAGTGAGAAAATTACACTATAACAATATAAAAATTATGGTTTTAATTGCATTTTTAATGGAGAGTTTGGGTATTAGGTAACGGGTATTAAAAAACATTTGAACTATAAATATAGGTATAATAACGTTATTCAATAGTTTTTTTGATGTTCACATAAATTATAAATAAACAGTTGCACGAAAAAATAAAAGATTGTCTGAATGATGGTTTAAATAAAGGGTTTAATAATAAAATAATTTGTATGGTGATCTTAGAAATTAATGAATAAATTTTACAGGTGGTTAGAGACTAGCTGTGGTTAAGTTACTACAGCTCGAACATGGGCTGGCTTGATCTGCAACTTTTTTTTAAAGTTTCGACTTGACTTTAAATGTTAGCCTAAATGGCTTTGACAACGTCACCGGGAGGGGTGGGTGGCCCGACTGGAAAAACCCATTTTAATTCGGGCCCGACGGGGATACATCCGTCCTAAGGGTGCCTCTAAGAGGCTGGACTTTGGCTTAGGATGTCGTTGAAGTGGAAGATGGCATCGGAAGATCAGATTGTATGATGCCTCCCGATGGTCAGAGCGACGTGTATGAAGCGGGACCTCGTCTTCGCAAGCGAAGGCGGTGTGTGTTGGTGTGGTTTTGTTTAATGGGGGTAATTGCGTCTGTGATATTGGTTGTTACCTTATCGTCAGGGTCAAAGAGGACCTTTTTAGGTCGCTTCTTGACTATCAGGGAGTTGGGTGATAGGGAATAGTCACACGTTTTGACTATTAACGGATTGAGATGTACCGTTGCGGTCCCGAAAAATCTCTTTAAGATCCTCTTGAAATGCGCCGCTATCGTAGCAATTTGGAGATCCCTATGGAGATCGGTATCCCTGATGTACCAGAGTGCGCCTGTGGCTGTGAGCATGAATTAATTTTGCAGCACTTGCAATTTGTTGATATCTGAGGGACAGGAGTGAATCTGGAAAGTACCATCCTGTCAAAGGTTTAAATAACTGCATTTCGTCCAACGAGTGAGAGAGCGGATTATCCTCTCTCTTTTCCCAGGATCAAGGGCAGCAACGCAGCCCCAACATTCTTTATGGTGCAGCCGAGCGACTGTGGCTGGTTTCCATGAAGTAGGGTTTCTGCTTTTTTGAAACCTTTGTAGTAAAAAAAGATTGAGAATGCATTTCAAGGCACCGTCATCCGAATTTGAGCCGCAAAGTGAAGCGAAAATTATAAAACGGAAAAAAAGTAAAGGACTACAGTTTTTAAATTCAATTTGTTGTAAAAAGTCATTGCAAATAGAGTTTTAGTTGTCGAAATCATTACATAATAAAACTTTTGCAGAGAAAAATAAAATATTTTTTGTACATCAATTTTTTACATAATTTTTATCTTATATTACATTCAAGGGCATACCTAACAAGGATTTACATGACAGTTAGGTATAAAACACCAAATTATAATAGGAACAAGTAAGAAGTCGTTCTAATTTGTGTCCTTTGAAACATTTGAATTATTTTATTCTTAATGGAGAGTAAATGTTTCACTTGAATCGAAGATGTTCATTGTGCATTAAACTTCTTTTTTCCATTTTAAAAAAAATTTTGAGTTTTAAATTTTATTCTTAACGTTACAAAATATAGATTGATTCTACTTCGATGATTCTTTTTTTTAATTCATTTGTGTCTACTACTGTGAAAGTTTAATCTAAACGTCATAAAACTTAATAGCCTCGTTGTTCTATTAATTCTTCTCACATCTCTGTTAAAGACCCTCGTCAACCCTGTTCTTCTCACGCCCAACAATTCACGGTTATTCAGAACAAAGTGAAATCAAATTATTCAAATATTTAGACGAGCCTGACCGCTAATGAATTTAGATTAGTTTGTCCCTATTAGCTATAGAATTGTAATCAAATCGTTTTAATATGATTAATATAAAGTTTAGCCATCAAATTTAATAAAACATGCAGTGTTTTGTAATTAAAATAATGTATATACGAGTATACATTTGAATAGTGTAGTTTGGTTCAATCAAATACCATTGTTTGTTATTCATATCAAAGTTATATACTGTTGATGTTATTAATTTACAAATTGTATATCTATTGGCAATCTACTTGTTTTAACACTAGATGGATGTTTTGAAAATAAACACAGAATACTAGCTTCACAGGGTGTTCCTGTTAATTTTTTTTAAGTTAACTTAAGACATACGACCATATATCATATCACAATGAGAATAACTTAACATACGTAGTACAATATAAATATAAGGCAGGCTAAGAAGAAGAGTGTCGAATATTTTGTTATGGAACTTGATTGTATCGTTTTTGTAAACAATCGTTGTTCCATTCCGATGCTCTCTTGTTTAATATTAAATGTTTTGTAATAATTATTTATAATTTCATTTTTCTTATTTCGAATGAATAATCAGAACAAAGGATTTAAAAATGAAAGTTGTTAAAATTCCCTTTGCACTTTCTGTCTTTTCACAATGTATTTTATTCATTCATGAAATTAACGCCGTATACCTATCTCATTATTTTTTTACCTCAAATGTAAAACGTTTCCCTTATTTAATGAAGTTTTTTCCGGATTAAAATTTTTCTATAGCAAACAATTTCTAAGTATTTTCCTTTAGTGCTCTGGTTGAGTTGGTGGTGGATAACAAAAACCAAGACTAGCTGATAGCGTCGTTTTAAATGTATGTATATCTTAAATGCAATATATATATATATATATATAGTTCTACTTATTTTTAATGCACCTAATTTATATATCCATTAAGTATAAATGTTATATTACATAACGCGACAGTACACATATGAACATATTTCGTTTATACGTATGTTACGAGCGAGATCATGAACATACTCTTCATATATTTACTTTATGACTTCCGTCATGGTACAAAGATGTCACTGGAAGTTTTGGGGTTACCGCATTTTCGTCTCGCAAACTCTTGAATATTTTCCTTAGGTTATAATATCTCAAATATTATGGTCGGGTCGTAAATATCTTTACAACTTGCCATGTAACTTTAAACCGGAGTTAAGATTTAAGAACCATAAGTTTAATAGTTATTAAAGAAATATACTTGGAAGTCTCATCTGGGGTACAGGGATTTTTTAAAGTATTTTTCTTATTAATTTTTCTTAAATTTAATTATTAAGTTTAAATATAAACATTCATACTACATAAATCTTTCAAGAAGTACAAACATGTTTCTTATGTGTTAAGGTGAAGTCAAATATACCTTGGCGGAGTTCACGTCGGCTAAAGACGAAACGTGATTTATCCCAAACGTTTGCAATTATTTACCTAAATTCTGTACAGTACTGATTCAGCATACATTGCATGTAACATGACGTCCGTGTCGTAAAATAAATGCCTATGGATACATTGAGACGCGGAAGCGGAAAGCTTGTTATAAAAGTATGAATAAAAATAAATAAAACCCATATATATTCACTATTTATAGTGTATATGTCTATAGAATATCATTTTATCATAGTT
>DVQP01001381.1:0-15765 GCA_018231745.1 Danaus eresimus
TGCTCGTGCTGAAGGCAAGGGGAAACCGCTGCAATTATCTTCCCAAGAAAGTCACGGTTCACTAATACGTGATGACCAGGACGAGTCTGCAAAAGACTCTTGAGACGATGATGATGATGAAGTTTCTTTTAAATCTGAGTAGTTGCAACTTAGACATTCTCAAAATTATATACGGAATGGATGAAATAGATTGATGGATGCAACTATCTTATTCCAGGATTTTTCAAACGTCGATCGGGACATCTACATTGTTTGTTAATCCCTACGTAATGATGGTTACGTAATAATGATATTACTTTTTTTAATTAATTCATAAAGTTTTTCTTCCTCAATTCATTAATTTGTTTTCCTCCATATGCTTATAACTCATATTGTTGAATTCACATGGAAGATAATCCTCTTATTGTTCATGTTTATTTTCAGAACAAAGACCTTGTTTCGAGTTTATTAAAAATTATTTCTAGAATTTAATCGGATAAAACTCGCATGTCATAAGAATTGATGTAAATTGGATCTAATTGAAACGATAGTTCTTATGGAGACGTACACATATCTGTGTGATCTGCAACACTTGTTACCATTGAGATCTTATCTATTAAAGACACGAAAAGTTTAAATTCCGTGTAATGTAACTCCCATTTAATTATTTGTTTGTAACAGCCTTGACCCGTACTTTGTGATTAATTTCAGTATCCAATTTCATGCGCTTGTTCGGTTTTATGAAAACTGATCCTTGACAAATAAATTCTTTTAATGAATCGTAATGAAGTTTCAAGAAAATTTTTCAAGAGATACTATATATAGACTTAAATAAATTATTACTTTTAATTTTTTAATTTTAATTACTTTTTTAAAGACAAATATACATTTTAATTATTTTAAACGTCACAAGTGTTAATTTATTTTTACAGAAAAATTGATGGTGTTTATTGTAATTGTCAAAAAGAATGTCTTGTAGTAACTTCAGATTTTTTAACTTGGGAAACAAGCAGTATTTTTTAAATAATTCATTTCAAAACATTGATACGTTTCTCAAATAAATTAAATATTTTGACAAAAGTAGAAATAATATACAAAAATTACTTTTATAGACACTTATTTTCGAATAACTAACAAAGAAACATTTCTGTTTACAATATTTTTCAGGTTAGAAGTCTTAAATATTATTTTAAGGCTTTTATTGAAAGAATTTGAGAAAAATTACAAACGGACCGAATTTTGCCTGAACAATGATTTATGCTTCGAAATTTTACAAGCGATATCCGAGAATATTAAATTATATGTAATGGAAGATAAGATATTCGTTAATAATTAAAACTAGAAGCGTCTGTTCATAATGGGATATCGTCGATCCTAAATCTTAATTTAATTTCAAATAAGCATTATCAGGAGTTCATCTAAGGGTTCTCTCTTGTAATGTTTTATGATTAAAATATTTCTTCTTAAAGATTTATTTTAAAAAAATGTTTGTTTTTCATATTTCTTAACAATTTATTTTTTTGACCTACATTATTAATTTAGCAAAGTGATTAAACCTGTATATGAAATATAGGTTGTATTACCTTGAATATATGTGCTATATATTAACATATGTTTTATATTCTCGACCAAGTAATTAAATTTGATATTTTAGAAAAAAGTGTATTTTTGTTAACGTTAGCCTTATTTATGAGTTTTAATTTTAATCTTACATGAACCACCCCATCCTAAGTAGCCGGATACATATGTGATGAACAGACCCCCAGCGAAGATAAGAAGACTGCGCACAGTTGGAGCATAAAAATCTTTATGATCCGGAATATAATCTACAAATATAGCCCAGACACTTCCCAGACCGATACCAACAAATATTGCTAAGATCGCCTGCAACAAAATAAATACTTAAAACATATTCATATATGTAAGTTTGATAACATATAACTTAGATTTTTATAATATTAATGATTGAGATAAACTAATTGGTGCTTAATTTGTATGTATTTAAGACTTAGTATACTAGACCGATTTAATGAAATATTATATTTAAATAACTGTAATGTTACTTTCATTTTACTTTTAGTTCTATGTATTTATAAAATGTTAGAGCCATCATTATTTCCGCTTGTGAAATTTAATTACAACTCACAAAATGTTGTGTACAATGTAAAGAATAAGTATTTTTATGTTATTCCCACACCATTTATTTTGAATAGTATACAAGTTGATGTTATTACATTTTACTGTTAAACTAAAATTATATGTCGTAGTACAATTATCGTATTTTATAATAAACTATGACTCGATTATTCCCGACGGATACATTGTTGTCTTTTCGTTTCCAGAAGTTCATTTCTTTCAGATATGATGTCATATATCGAGCTAAAATAGTAAATATTTACGTTTTATATCCGCCTTGATTATTGCCATAATGAAAGCGTTAATGTTCGCAGCATGTGAAAATTTATAGTATCAATAAATAACTTTATATTGGACGGAGGAGAGAATCATGTTTGTTAATTCTTCATTCATATGTAATAATTATGTACTTTATGATTATACTTATATATTTAATGAAAAGAAAGACTCATTAAAACGAAACTAACATAATTTTATCTTCTTGTAGTAGAATGAGATTGAAGAGAATTTTAATAGAATTTGGTTTTAGGAGATAATATTAAAAGCTCTAAAGCGTCTTTGGCTACTGATAACATCCTATTACTAGTTTGCTCATAAAACTAACCCGTTTAGGATACTTAAAGGTTTAAGAGCTGAAAGTGATATTGAAACTAACCTTAACTATGCGGTAAACGGGTTCTGATGGATAGAATATAGCGCTATTAATAATTCCAAACATGCCCTCAGTGAAGGCTGTGTCTAACCCGCCAGCGTTTGCTACCAGTAGAGATATTTGGTTTTTTAAGCCAAGTCCTTTAGCGCTTAGTGCATTAGTTGTAGGTACGATTACAGCTGGAGATACCGAGGATAATATAGATCCAAGATGAATACCTGATGTTAAACATTAACAAATTATATAGTTTTCAAATATTACGTGTTTTTTATTTACGTTCACGGTTGTTATAAAAACGACAAACAATAATTATTACGTTATATTAAAAGAAGTTACCAATAAATGTACTGTAATAACATTTCTTATCCAAACACTTAATTACAGAGAGATTGATGTTAAGATATTGATGATACTAACCCCAGTGCCAAGGGAACCCCAGAAGCAAGTGAGTGAGGACAGCGGTAGATAAACACTCTACGATCCAGGGGAGAGTCGCCAATGAGAAAACTTTTATAGAGTTGTTTTTGATATATTGCCAATTCCATGTGAGTGGACCTTTTGTTAGAATGATAACGGGGTAAATTCTCCTGAAATGTTGACCTTATACCAACACATGAAGAAACTTGTTTTAAAGATTTAAAACTTTGTTTACATAATAACCGCAGTTAGAAATAAATATAAATTATAGAGTTTAGTATAATATCACTAAAATGATATTCGTAACTCGTTTCTCATTCAATTAAATGATTGATGAAATTCAAATAAATTCGTTGAAAATTATGTTTTACAATTGTGTAAGATACCTGAGGTGAAAATCTATGGAATCTGCCATGGGATTTTTTAGGAAGTTTGTCGAACTAAAGTATCTCCATGTCACCCCTACTAAGGTCATTCCAACAACTGGATTTAATGTTGTGAATCTTTCCAACGTGTGACCAAAACTATATCCAGATGCAACCAAAGCTCCCATTTCGAATAAATAACCTCCAGGCAGAACGTCATCTTTAAATAGGAACCATGACGATCCCCATAATAATAATCCTAAAATAAATAATTAAATACAATATGCACATAACATCTGTTGTGCATAATAAGTACTTTTAACATTGTAAAAAGAAAATATAAGTTTTAATATTTGAAACATAATAATTAAAATGTTTATAACTATACATAATAATTTACGTACCACATGTAATTACTCCAACATACTGTTTTAATTCAGACACAAAGGGAAACGTAGAACACAATTTTATACACAAAAGTTTGGCTTTACTCTTTCGGGACCGGTTTCTAAAAGAGAATTGTTTTATAAAAGTTATTATAATTAGAAGGAATCTGATTATTTTTTAAAGATGGTATAAAATTTACTTACTCACGTTTTGGAGAAGTTAGTATCTGCTGTTAGTACTGAAATTTTACCCTCGGGACTGTCATCATCTATAATTTGCACTGTTTTGAATCTTGTATTTAATATAGTTATAATATGACAAAAAATATATCGGAACTTACCAATTACGCGATGATTAGCCATTGCCTTAAATATTAATATTAAAAAGCACAATTAAAAAGCGTAATCCATGATGTTATGTAACATAACAGTCCCGTCGTCGATACTCTAAAACACTGTAC
Organism: Danaus eresimus; assembly: GCA_018231745.1. Taxonomy (NCBI): domain Eukaryota; kingdom Metazoa; phylum Arthropoda; class Insecta; order Lepidoptera; family Nymphalidae; genus Danaus; species Danaus eresimus. Next base: position 4,397 of record DVQP01001381.1, read on the forward strand.
GATCTCAGTTATGGTGTCTTTAATAATAAAAGTGTCCACTTGCGCACTGCATTCAATTGATATAATAGAAAATAGATTAATCACTGTACGTCGAATAATTGTCGACCAAGAATGCACGCCCATACAACGTATAGTTTGAAAATAATTGATAGAGTTTTATTCAACAATGGCGTTGGAACTGAAACTATGCGTCATAAATAATATTACGATGGTTATTCAATAGGAAAGTTTACACACAAGACATTTTATAAATAAATATTACCCATTGTTCGATGGCCATATTACTCGGCCATTGAAAGCTAAACAAAAATTTTTTTTTGATTATTCAATAATATTTTAGAATAAACACTGAGTTCACTTGAGTCTGATAACAGGTGATATAAAATAATACAACTCATCCACGTCTAGGCAATCGACTTGGCGCTTTTTCAAATGCGCTTTTATTTTTAGTTTTTGACACAATAAACCTTGTAATTATTATTTTAAATAGCATTTTATTCTTATAACAACTGCTTACAATATGGATATAAAAAGTAGCCATAAATCATAGGAAGAAAAATAAAAGTCTTCTTTCACAAAACCTGACAAGAATTTTCTTCGCTAACAAAGATATCGTTCTATGTTAAGAGGGCTATTCTTAGATATATATGTGTGTATAGGGTTATGGACAGTTTTGGATGCACGAGTAAAAGGAAGTCATTCCGGTAGTAAACAATAACGCAGAGTCGGAAGCTACTTTCACGGGAGACCGACTCCAACCGAGTTGGCAAACGGGAGGTCTTTAAAGTGCAAGCAATTAACATTACACCCGGAGGATACTAGCTGCTCATTAAGTATGAACGCCGTCATCAAGTCTTTTTTAGGAGGAAAACCACGTAACAAGTAGCACTCGCCAGATATAAATACGGGGAGAGTTGCTTTTGAATCTTTACATCAACAAAGTGCATATAAATTGCCCTGAAATTGAAGCGGAAGACGTAAAAAGAATACAAAAAATTGAATGACATACAGAGCGAGCCACTCTTGAATCTACAGGTTCTATGAAAGGGCATAGAAAAAGGTATAGCTCAAAATGGGAACGCATTACTGTATAAAAGATTTCTATTAAGAGTTATTCTTTGGATACGGCCTTATATCGCTGCTAAAAAGGCATCTGTACTTTAAAAGCAGTATGTAGGATAGAAAAAACCTACGGTGTTTATCAAATAATGTCGGATTTAATTTCAATATTTTTGGAATTATTAAATTTACTTTTTTACAATTAAAATTTTTTGGCAAAAATAAAAGAATGAACTATCGTAGAACTGCTTCCAATTATTTCCCCGAACATATTTTACGGAATCTAATAAAAAACGTACTTATTGGTTTTATAATAAGATTGTTTAACTAACTTTAGGAATTCCTTAATTACGATTACAATGGATAAGCTGAAGTTTTAGAATAAGATTTTCTTTAAATTTTGGGAACATTATTTTGTAAAGCAAAATTTTGTACAGAAAAAATGTATTGTGATGTCTATTACATATAGGAATAAATAACACTTTGCTAGTCAATATTAACTACCCTAAAGATTCCATTTCCCAATAATTTCCTACGTATCTGTCTCAATTCATCTATCTTAGGAAAGTACTCATTGATTCAGACAAAGCTAAACTTGATATGCTTAATTCATGAGGATGAGGCAATCTGAATTTGAAAGTGGTATGTGTTATATAAATATTATCATATTTAAAAGATTTGTATTCGTTATATGTAAATTATGGTAACTAATAAATTAATTAAATGTAAGTTTAACCTTTTTTAAATAAAAAATACAAGATATTTTTATAGTAACAAAATTTCTTTAATTTTTCTTTCGTTTAACATTAGATCCAATTAGCTCCAATCTAGGAAATTGGAAATTATAATTTAAACATAATTATAACATATTAAAATAAAAAATTATACAAGCAATAAAAAATAAAGGGTTAATGATTGTAGGAATTCAGATCACTCTTGTCCATTTTGTTACTCCAGTTAGATAACTAAAGCCTATTTAATAAAGTTACTGGGCCGCTTTCGCTTTCATCCAGAAAGTCGCACGTCCGAATTTTGATCGGGTCCTAAATAAGTATACTTTTATTTTAGCTCAACATTGCCTTGAAATTGAAAAAAATTATTTAAGATACTTTTATTGTTGTAAGATAATATTCAAGAAGTCGAAAGAAGATCGTAGAAAATAAATCAAATAACTCTATATTTAGTATAAGTTTGTATATTAGGTTTCGTCTTCCGCTTACAGAAGATCATTATCAGGTTATTTGCTGAGTAAAGTATTCGATCTTTAGATGAAATGTATCTTATATCTTCTTCGTCCCTGTCGAAGCCGCCCCAATAGCTATTCAATATAAACACTAACTCTATCATGATAGCAAACAACCTTTCACACAAATTTATGTTGAGACGAATAGCGCTGTATTTTCCTTTCCGGATTGCGACAATTCCCAGAAGGATGATTATGTTATTTTCACTGTAAATTTCATATACATATGAATATACATAATAACTATAATGTACATTTAAATATGCAAAAAATAGTATTTCAATAGAATGTCTTTAAAAGGTGTATATACAGATTTGGATTTCCTAAATTTTACTTTTCATGAACTTTTATTTCTTTACATACATTTTTATATACCCTTGCAATTTTTTTTAACAAAACAGACTACATTATATTAAATGTTATACTGCTCTACTTGTCTTACACACAAAACCCAGCCATTACCATCTCACGTTTGAGACGAATCGATAGACACCTGTAACCAGTTATCATCTCCACTTTCACAGTAAGTTTGTATTTCAAGTCAATTTCTGTTTTCATTGGAACAAGTCGCTGTGCTCTCGGTTTTTTCTCAAAAATTGGATCAAGGTCTTATTGTCATTATTTAATCTCCTGTTAGCACTTGTTTGATAGTTTTAACTAAGCTCACTAAAAATATTACCTTTTATTTTGTGATAATTGCTATGTTTATACAATTTTTATTGTATGATGAGAATGTTCTGGTTCTTAATGACAGTTATGAGGTAATAACTGCTATCATCCACAGCATAAGTAATGGAATTCTAGTTCGCGAAGCACATTTAAAATATCTGTTAATAAAATTAGTTCTTTCGTTTTTGCTATAGATATGTACATAGGATGCAACTTCCTATAAATTCCTTGAAATAATAACGGCAATGTCAACAGATAATTACATTGCTGTAATAGTTTATAAGGATAATGGAGTATATATATTTGTTCTATTTACATATGTAGGCTCTTCCGGTAATGAAGCAAGAGGTTTTATGCACAAACATTAATACTGATTTCTTTGGTGTATTGTTACTTTATCATAATTAACCAACATTATAAATATTCCAACTTCATATAATTGAACTTTAGTACCAAATCAATTATAAAATTATCATAATATATCTTTTCCTACGTAGTGAAAACCTATTATTTATATTTTAATTCTTACTATTATAGATTCACATTAATGAAAAACTATCATGTGACTTTATACCTTTATTTTAAAATTCCTTTCACAAACGTTGTTTCTTATCTTCCGGGAACCCTAGTGACTTGATATCATTAGCTTAACACGCCGCGTACTGTGTATCAGTCTAAGAGATCGGAAAATTGCCTTAACGCATAATGTGCCTCCGGTGATACGCCGAGAAAATGTGTACATAAAAAGACAAAATAAAACACTTTATTTCGGTTAATGTTAGTGTTTAAACAGTAGATTATACTTCAAATAGGCTTAAAAATTATTAATAGAATCTATCTCTTTATGAAGGGTGGACATAATGATAGAAAATGTTTCTTTCAGTAATATGTGTATAATGTATATATGTTATTTATTACAAGGATTCCATTGTCCTTTGTCACTTCAAAAGATAGTTCTCCTACAAATCATAATGCTTTTCAATTTGTCTACTATCCTAAATATATTTTAAAGAGACGTAAGTCTACAAATAAAAAAAATATATATGAACAAGATTTGGTGAGCTAGCTGGGATTTGTGTGACAATAAATAAAATAAAAAAAAACATAAAAAAACACTAGAGCGGACACTTCGTATCTATAACTTATTGTATATGGACGATATTTTATAAATCAATAATAAAAAATAAAAAATAAAATTACGGTGTAACTAATATATATACATATAATATAATTATTATATAACTGGGTAATTTTATAAGCTACCTTTTACAAAAACAAACATTAAAGCAAGTTAACTTAAAAGCCTAATTTTCTTGCCACTCGCAAGGGAATCAAAATATGTAAACTACTCTCCGTTAACTTAAAATCATGAAATTTGGCAAGAAGCAATGTCATGTAGCACGAGAGAAAGGTAAGTCAAAATTTGAAAATGTATAGTTGTGTCAATGAAATATAAAGTTCGCCTTAAAGTACAGTTTATGATTTCAGCAGTAAAATTTATTTTATAATTTTCATTATTTAATAATTTTTTTCTAAAAAAATCATAGCAAACATAAAGCAAAAGTGTAGGTACTCTTTATTTTAACCTAATAATCATTATCTTCTTACTGTTGGCAAAAAAAAATGTTTTTTAAAATCATAGTAAATTTAATCTAATAATAATTTATAATACTTTTTAACTCGCTTCTTATTATTAGCTAAAAAACATTATTTATAAAATTATATTAAATTACTATGTCTAGTTACGTAACTGAACTTAATATTTTAAAATTATTTATGTATATGGAAGCCTTTAAACACATAACTTGAACAGAATGATATAATTAGTTGGTGGTCCTAACTGTCTTGTCCAAAACTGACGTCTTTATTAATTGTTTACGTTTACATCATGCTTGCAACCAGCAATCGAAATATTTTACATCAAAAATTATTTACACTGAGTTTAATAGAACACTTATTTCTTCAATGACAATGTGTTTAAATCAATGCTAGGAGGTTTTAGATCTGAAAATTTAGTAGGATTAGTTCAATTTTTGTTTAAAATAGTACCTTAATAACTTTTTTAAATCACTAAATATTTCTTGTTTTTTTAAGTTTTAATTTTTGTCAGCTTTTTATTCAATACAATCCTGTTTAAATTTAGGTGATGAAAATTTTTACATTTAAAAGTAACGATGGAAAATAAAGTAACAATATATCACAGTGCGGGATTAACCAACTGAGCATTTTCAAGGAAGGACTTAGCTTGCAAAACCATTAATTTTCTTCAACGGCTTACAAATTACAAGGGATGTAGAGCTGTCGTTTAACTAAACTGCATAAGAAATTGTCCCCTAATTTTTGGCATGCCACGTTCTGTAATCTCTAAATATTTACCTTGCATAATTTATGGAATTCATAAAAAAATATAGTTTTGATATCATTACGTCCAGTAATTTTTATTAATTATATCTAAGAAATAAAACGTTTGTAGATGAGAGTTCGGTCAAAGTACTTTGTGAGTGATCGGAATGTGCTACGGACGCATTCCATCTATTCCATGTCTGAAGAGGAATTTAATTTTTTCTTGACCAGACGGCTGACAACATTCTGTCTCGTTGCAATGTCTTCAGGTATATATATATGTATGTACGTCAGAATACTGATTGTGAGGGCATTTAATTAATATGATAAGATAACGTTTTATGTAGAAGTTATAAAAAAAAAACATAAAAAGTAAAATTTAACAGTTCCTATTTAGATCCAGGTAAATTTTACTTTATTTTTTTAAATGTGCATTCGTTGTTAGTTAGCGGTAACGATTTTTAGGTGGTTGCGTTTAATTTTGTTTTAGCACTTTTGATATAATAGAACGAAATACAAAAATATATGCACATATAATGACTACTAATTTTAGGGCTCTTTTTGGAAAAAAATTGTGGTATGATGTCAAAAACCTTTTTTAATAATTATTTATTATTTATTTTAATATTTTGAAATAAAATGTATTAAAAAACGGGCCAAAAATCTAAAAATTATGCTTTTGCAAGTAGTTCAGCTTTAGAGACAAAAATTGAACTTTCCAAATAGAATCGTTTAAGCGTAGCGTGCCCAAAATTTTAACAGAAAACCCCCACGAAAACCGATGCCTTCTTCTTGAACGTGGCAAAAGCATTCAAAAATCTATGCCACAAGTTCTTTGAATTCAGGGTTTTGACTGATTCGTGAATATTATGAGATAATTTAACCAATCATTCCTTTGGCTTTCGTTGCATTATTTCACACAGTCTTGCCTGAAACGATGTCCGGCCATAATAAATTGAGTGATTTAAGTTAGTATTCATTTAAATAAAAGTATGATCACGAATATACGATGCGAAAAATTATATTATTTTACTTTTTACATTTTGTCTCGGTTGTTGTACAACAACCGTTATCACTGACAGACGAAATGAACGTGTCTGTTAATTGGTATGAATTTTTTACCACCAACAATTTCTTAATTTTCTCCCGTATTTCTACAGATGCACGGAAAAACCTTTAACTGTATCTTTAGGTCTAGCAGTGTGGTCACGAACATGGAATTTGATGTTTTTGATGACCTGTCGATGATAATGAGTCCCAGTCGTCTTCTTGTTATTGGTCAATACGGATGGTATTTCTGGACTTCTCTACTCTTCTTATTTAGTGCTTCTACAGATGCTCCGCGTCTGTTTTTATGTATTTTCCGTTCTAAAAATGTTACTTATTCTTAGTAACTCCTTTGACTTACGATAAAATGGCAAGTTGTTATTCAACTGACGGTAGCTTCATAGGTTCTTGCGATACGAAGGTACGGAGAGGTTGTAAGAGAATGTTATATAAGCTGCGGCTCGAACTTTAGAGATTCAGTATCATATAGGTGTATAAAAGTAACCTTGAAAAAAAAAGAGTCGCTAACGACAGCTGGCTAACAGTATATCGTGGAGTGTTTAGGGGAAATCCACGCAAACAGATAGGCATTTCAATGCTTCATTTTTACCTGGGGTTACCTAGAAACACTCCTTGGATAGGGCCACTTTGCCATCAAATTTAAGTTTCAATAATAGACCATCGTTTCACCTTATAAGGTGAAATCTAATGATTCAAAAATATTTGTGACCCTAGTATTAGAACAACTTCAAATTGTGGCGCGGATTAAACTATATCCTTAATAAAGATTTATATATATTTATGAAAGTTAAAATTTAAATTTAAGTTAGAAACTACAGAATGAATAATTTATCAACACGAGCAGTAGTTGAACCTTCAACCTTCAGTATATCGCGTTCTAGTTGCTTTACTGGATAGATTTTTTAAATTTAAATTTTTTGTTATTATACTGGTTTACAAAAAAAATAATTATGTGAGTCATCTAATAAACATATCAGTGAGGAGTTGTACAAAAACTATGAGTGGCACAGAATTATGAAATATAAAATATCTATATTACAACGAAAACAGGGATTTTAAGAAAACTATAGTACCATGATTTTATTTAGGGAAAAAACCATTTGACAACTTATGGCTATCACTTATAACTTTGTATGAAAAAAAAAACGAATAATCTAAATTTAATAAACAAAAATTGCTAATGAAATTAAAAGAAAATTTAGTAGTTATTAAAGTATACGAATGTAAAAACTGAAAAGATTATATGTATTTCTAAGAAAATTTTAAATGTTTAAACTGTTAATATTAAACTTTCTTTTCGTCTCCGCAGTCTTTAAGTCGTCATTGGAAAGCATCAAAGCAATTTAAGATGGCGTTAAGTGGTTCCAGATAAGTACTTTGAAGTTGAGCATCAATGAATTTTACTCACTTGCTTAATGTAAATTTCTGTGGAGGGCTCTCATCACTCGTCGACAGCAAGTATCGTCGCTGCTTATTGTTCTGTAAAGAGATGATCATTGTAAGGATCAAGTAATAATTGTATTCGAACCACTGTGTCTTTATGGAATGGATATCTTTGAAGTTAAAATAGTTTAAGTTTGAAATTTTGATCCCAAAGAGCTAATTAGGTTTTGAAACAAGAAAAAATATTAAAATGCAAAGTTTGTTATTCGAGAAGCCTTTGATTTTAATTTTGGCTGTATTCAAAACCATTTTAATTTCTCCCGGATTATAAAAATGTCATCATTTCATAGGAAATCTAGATATTTCAGGACTCCAGAATGTGTCCCATTTATTTTTGATCATATTTGTCAGCAATTGAGATATGTGTCTTTAAATTATAATATTAACCATATTATAATTTTAATCACTAATAAGTGTATATAAAATAAAATCTTCATGTAAGTTAACAAATGCTTAGGGCAAATTCAATTTCATTTAACGCAAAATAACGTAATAATAATCGTAATTTAGCGGCAGTGATTACACATTTTTGGAGAAAGTTTATTATTACACAGTGGAAACACAACAATGTAATTATTTCTTAACGTCATTGTCATTGCCAGGAAAACGGACGGGATGAATACAAAACAACCGTAATAATTAATTTTAAGTGAGTTAGATGTTCTTTGAAATTAATTTAGTAGTCAATTCACCTAGTAAATGAATTTACTTAACAGATTCCGAATACATTAGACTTTAGATATTTCAATTTTATAAATATAAATGTATAACTTACCTGTCTTATAAAAGGAATTATAAGTTTGGGTAAAAGTATTGTAATACGATTAAATTTTTTGTAGCTTTAATTTTTTTCTAAAATAACAAAAAATATTCGACCCTTTCTATAATAAGTAATATAGATCGCATAATATGCCTTTAAATTATCAAATTTTGATATTCTTATCTATAAATTGCTTTATACATGTATGTAGTAAAATATTAAAGAGTTTTTCGTTGTTTGAATTATTTTGCGTCTGGTTTTTTTTTACTGAGACAACTCTCAGTAAAAAACTATATGCATATATATTGCATATACAACAACGATACAACTATCGTTTTAATTTATGGTTAAAATGAAATTTTTGTCTCTTTTCATGATCATAATTAATTTTACTCCCGACGTTTTGGTTTGGTTTGGTTTTTAAAAATAATAAAAAACACGTAGTTATCTTAATTATTTTTTATAAAACAATAACATTTTGTCCAAATTTAGTAAAATATACTTTTAAAATAGATCGTACTTTTCTTTTTTTTTACGTTTGTGTGTTTTTAAATATACAAATATAAATGAATAGCTAATCTTATATTTCTAATGTTCGTACATTATCTCCATCTACTCTTTATGCCATGTAAACATCACTGATTTCTAAATAGGTTCTTTTATTGGTAAGTAGAAATATATGTTTAATGAGTTATTCCGATGAAAATATCCACCGCTTACAATAGCTTTTAACATAAGGTTAATATGCCGAAACAATTCCAACTATTTGGATTTACCACATATAATGTTAATTTAAGTTCTAAGTAAAATTAACAGACATAACAAGCCGAGTTTAGAATTGTTGTTGATTTCATTTATACTGGCCGTCATAAGTAACAATTAAAAAGGCAATATTCTACAATTAATTAAGTCAGTGCAGACTACGGCGACTCCTGGTATCTTGGAAAAGTCTCGTAAAAGGTATATAGGCTTCCTCAACTTACGTAGATAATTTTTATTCCGTAACCTATGTATGTTGCAGTCCTTGGACTGCCCGTATTTTCTTTTAAATTACATCATCTAAACTTTAAATAAAACTTTAAAACCAATGCCGTCGAGTGACGAAACCATAGTTGTTCAGGTAACCCTCCTTTTGAAACCCAGTTATAAAGCAGACGTCGTACACCAAAGTCTGATATTGCTATCCTATATAGACTTAAAATTTCTTACATAGTTTAAGGAATCTTTCTTTTTCTATCTGAAATTCATGTGTGTTTTCTCAAAAGCATTTTCTTGGAGAAAAAATGTTTTAGAACAACAATGTCTTTTTTTCTTTTTGATATAAAAATTTTCATAAATTTGTCAATTTTGTTAGGAATAAAAATGTAAACTAATTTTTGTCTCCTATCTCGTTACGAAACGATTTGATCAAATGATTTTGATTATTTTAACGATTGTCACTGTGTTTTTACCTTTGATTGGTAAATTCTTTTAACAGTTTTTATTAAATTCTAATATTCTTTAATATGAATAAAACGCACAGAGGCTGAAGAGAAGCCTTTAAAAGACAGTGCAAAGGAAATGTAGGTTTTATTATTTATAATAGTTTAATTTATTTGTAAAGTACAAATATAAAATATGACAAAATAATTATAACATCTTGTAATAATTTATTTAATCAATATTTATAAATCAAAATTAAATAAATTATTACTTGTTAGTTTTTGTATTAAAAAGCTACAAAAAAAAAGGTGTGCGACAATCAAACTAGGTTCTCTTGTATGAAATCATATTTTTTTTAAAAAACAAATGAAGCAAAAAAAAACAGTTTAATGTTCGAATTTTATCACTAAACTAAACTCGGCAACATCGTTTCGTGAGCGTGTAATTGGATTTAAGCGGTTATTTTCGACTTAGTTAGAATTTCCAAATTTGTTCACAAAGCCTCGTCGGGATGTTTGGTTGCAAACTTTTAATTCTTCTTGTGAAAAGCGGTATTGATACTAACACCTATGGAATGATTGCTTTATTTTGTAGCTTTGCAAATACATTCGTCTTATTATCGATATTTTCATATTTTTTTTAGAATTCACAAACAACAATGAATATATATTGATTATAATTCATTTTATGTATTTTCGTATATATCCTTGTATAGTTCAAAGAAATATAAACAGGAGAGGCTTACGATATTTTAGTATTATCCAACGAGCTGGTTTTTAAACTGTACGATAAGCACGTACTGAACAAATCAATGTGAAAGTACGTCATCAATATAAGATTGTCACAAAGCCATGAAACCATCAAGTGATGATAATTATACCCAATATAAATTTTCATTTAGTATTTCGTATAAATACAAAATGGAAAAGTAAAATGACAAGAGGTTTTTAAAATTACATAAACATCTCGGAACCTTATCCAAATTTAAAGGTTTGGAGGTTTTTTAGAGGTTTTTTTAAGGAATGAACTCCCTTTAAGCGGATTACAGTAGAATGAAGTGACCAAATATATCACGTAATAAAAAAGTGTTATACCCCAGGGACTTTCTTTACAACAGACTAAATACAGCAACAAATCTACTTTATTTTCAACTTGGTGCTTAAAAATTGGGTGCGAGGACCATTTCAATACATAATTTTTGTTAAATATTTTGCAGTTTCGGTATATTGTGTGCTAAAATTGAAATAAAACAAAGAAACTAAAATGTGAAGACAGGCACATATCAAGGTTAATCCGCGAGGCTATTGAGATTAAAAAACATCCCAATTTCAATAGAGAAGATGGCTGGAATCTATCCAACAC
>DVQP01001382.1:0-15764 GCA_018231745.1 Danaus eresimus
ACAAGTATTTGTACACGCGTACATACTCTGTGGTCAAATTGTTTCTTTTGTTTTTAATTTATGGTCGAATTTCGACCAATGGCTGACCACTATTAAAATTAAATGTTTTCTATATCAATGAAACACAATACGTGTGCATTAGCTATTAGATTTTAATTAACGTATCAGTTACATACGCTTTAATAGTCATGGCACAATTTATTATTTTTTATATCAACAATACGCTCAGTAACACTAATTGAACTAGTTTTACAATAAAAATGTTTTTATATTTTATAAAAATATATAATATTCTTTCATCGCAGCGCAATAACAGAATAATTTAATATATTCCAAACACATTTTTAGGGATGTTACGTAATTAATGTCACATTCATTTTTACGTGCACTTCGCATTTATAAAACTATTGAAGCGAGAACACGGCTTACATTTTAACATAGCGAAATGCATTGAAACAGAAAAAAAATATACTAAAAATAATATTAATTTTAAATAACACAATAACATGGATGCAGAATGAGATATTCGCTTGGAATTTTGTATTGAATATAATCGCAAATGCAATGGTTGTTATATAATGTGTTCTCACCGTGAAGCCCTTCAGTCTTCCTACGTCCATCATGTCGTTGGCTGTCTTAGGTATTATGGAGGTGCAGTGTACGGCGTCTCTTAGTGACGTCAGCACGGCAGCCGGGGCTCCGGCCAGCTCGGAGTACGACAGAACCTTCTTCACCAGCAGATGATACTTCTGGATGCGTTGGATCGGCTTGATAAGAAGGTCACCAAGCTGCGAACAAATAGCATCACATTAGTAATAAATGTTACATATATTCTTATATAAGATAGAAAATAATATACAAGTATACAACAAACCTGTAATTTATGTCCGAGTTTGTGTCTCAGATCTTGGAAGTAGCTCTCGTGTTTGGATACTATAAACTCTGAGACTGGTTTGTTCCGGCAGTACGTTTCGTATAGGACGATTTTCTTCTCTAGGAACCGTCTGAACAGGGGCCCCAGCAGCTCAGGCGCCACCAGACAGCCCTCCAACTCGCGCAGGAACTTACTGCACAAAACACCAACTCAGACTAATATCACATCACACAAACGCTAGCCTCGATGCTCGCCCGCACACGTAACATAACTTTATACACTCTGATCGCTCAGCAAACATTCGCTCCGCAGAACTTAAAATATCTAAAAGCTTCCATATTATAAAGTGGATCTGAATCAAGTTACGTAGGAACCAACTTTGAATGAATTGTGATAACATTTATTACTCGAACCTACAGACATATTGGACTAACGCGGCTCGTGTATATTGAGCAACAAGTAAAGGAATTCTCAAAGTAATTTCCTCCTTACATCTCACTGCAGAATGATAAATTTACCAAAAACAATTTATACAGTTGTTTTGATTCACATTTTGTAATTTTTTTTAAGTAAAATAAATTGAAATTACTTACTCGCGATGCCACTCGTAAATGGCTTCAATGTTTCCGAAGATCATGAGCAGCCGTCGGTCTCTGAGGCCGTCGGGGACGGGCGGCTCCGCGTGCGGGTCCTGTAACACTCGTATCTGTTAATATCTTACATCATAAACATTAATTCTTTCGAGCGTCCCTCCTACCATCATGTGCTTCATGTATCCTTCGCAGACGAGTTTCAGATCACTGACATATATCTCCTCGGTCTCGTACAGTTCCTTGAGAACGTACTCTCTCTTCTTGAGCGAGGCTGCGGCGCCCTCTGAGTCAGCGGCCTCCTCCTCTTCGTCCGGAGCTCGTGAAGCTCCCCCGCCATGCTGCTCCTATACAAAGCAACCTCTACTAATGTAACTGTACTCGCTGTATTAACGACATTTATTCTTAGTCCTAATTCAAACGCAATTTAACTACAACAGATCTAGCAAACGCAGAAGTCACTTTAAACACCTGGCCACAAACTCATTCTGAGTTCATATCGCACACAAGATACAGAGCATTAGCAGTTTCACATTTATAAAACTTCGAAGATTATAATTTTACTATATTTTTCTTAGTTTATTAAATGAAGGGGAGCGCTTCGTATGCGGCTTGTCGACGCAAACTTAAAATAAACATTCTGATATTCAAGTTAATATGCATTGGAAACAGTTACGGAAATGTAAACATGGGAAATGACATCGAATGTTTGAAGTGACAACGGGGTAGGGGGAGTCGGGGGCTCGAAGCTGTATATAGATTTAATGTTTACACACACCAAACAAAAAACTTACACTGCACATATTGATTTCGAACTGTATCAAACAAACGGAATATAAGTATGCGTCGACTAATTAAAACGGTAAAATGATATCGTTCGCGTGTCGACAGTTGGAAACTAATTTGAGTCGGCCGACTGAAGTACATAAAAGAAATTAGGAAAATAACTTGAAAACAGTATGTAAATGTTGAAGAAACTTTAATTAAATCAGCACCAAACAAAACGACCGACTGTAGATGCTTAGGTTGAATATTTTTATATATAACATTTTTAATATTCATGGTAAAAAAAAAAATACTCTCACTAAAAAGCATAAAGTACGTACAATGCAAAAGCGATAACTCCATGCACTTACAAACAAACACTCTTACACAATCTACATATAATATAAAACTTTCTTTGGTAGCATAGTAATAAATAATTCTATGTCTAAACATAATATGCAGACGGCTACACTCACAAACACGACGACTGTTAACAATGACTTGATTAGAAAGCACTTATAACGCAGATTGGACATGTCTAAATTGAAACCAGCGACGTGGTCTCCGGGGCTTGCAATTACCAAATTGCTAAAAATCTAACAAAAAACAAAAAAATGAGACTACAAATTGTTGGCCGGCACGTGGAAAAATAGAGCACGATCCAGCCGGTTATATAAAAGCTTTCCCCAGTGGGTACGTTATACGAATATAAATTTATACAATCCAAAGACGGGGGAGGAGGGGCGGGGGTTTCGAATGTTTAGAAAAAAAAAAAACAACAAAGCGAAAACAATGTATGTCCGACAAGCTCTCAAAGTACGTCATGCACACTACATGCTCAGAGTGTTATCGAACCATTTTTTCCTTCACAATTTGCTCAATTTCTGCTATATCTGCTGGGCCAGAGTTAGACTCCAGCGGGTCCATTGCCAACGAGTTCTGAAAACGTGACCGACATATCACCCTAAGGTTAAGTAAGGCGCCTACACCCTTGGGACTTATTTAAATGATAGTTTTATATAGAGTTAGTACAATAGTGTTATGTGTATGACGTGTGATGATGTGTTTCAATTCAGTACTGACCCTGGCGACGGGCGCTGCGGTCGTGGCGGCCGGGATGGGAGCCTGTTGTAGCACCGCCTGGGGATCCTGGACGAACAAAAAAACCCAAAAACATGAATAATATCCATAAAAAAAAACTTTTTGTATTGAAAATATAATTGAGATCCAAATCTATTACTTTTATATTATCAATCGTCTTGTTGGAATTGAGCGAAGTTTTTTATGAAAAATGTCGTTCAGTGGATAATATAAACTATTTACGATATAACTGCTACTGTAATTCTATTCTATATTAGTACTCCTTATACAAGACGCCGTTCCTCATATATCGAATGTGTATTGCTAGAACTAACTCGATATTAGTATTTGATCCAATCGAACAGTCACTAGTTCGGCGCCAGGAAATCATAGCAATTTATGCCAGTATAGAGTCACCGTTCAATCACACGAGATACACATACTATATTAATAATAGGAAAGACAATTTACGAGTACAAATAAATCTTATAATGAATAAACAGTACATATGCAAACTGTTGGTCAGACCGAAAAATGTTTGTACGTTAATTCGTAAACGTCTGTCGTTTGTCTGGTAAAGTGTCTACAGCTAAGTTCGATAATGTTTCAAGACATAATACAATACAAGTAATGCAATCCGTCTGCATACGATCTCTGGACTTGGTGACTGATATGCACACATATACATAGAAATATCATATTACAGCCAACTGTTAATCTTATGATACAATTTATTAAAACAATATCTACAGGATGTTAACTCTAGCGTCTAGACGTATACAGGCGGTATAATTTTTAATCGTTAAACGTGTCAGTCGTCTGATAGGACGTAATTATAATATAATAAATCTAATAATAGCATGTACTGAGGTCCTTTGAGTGAGAAGTGACGTCTAGAGGCGTCGGACGTCGTCGACGAATGAATGAGTCGTAATTGTATTGAGTTATGTTGCCACATAGAAGATAGTTACAGAATACACTAGTTATGTTCTAGACGCTAGTTTGATAGCTCGTAAGCAATAAGATCGCTATTCACATGCAATAATGTCCAACTTGGCAAATATACGTTTTGTTTTATAAATCTTATCAAACCCAATTAATGATAACTAATGAATTGTCAGCTGTACGCGAAACTTTGAAGGCGAATAATTAATCTGTATTGAGTTCAATATAAGCATATTAAAAATAACTATATATATACAAATATGTATGTATAGGTGATAAGAGAACGAAGTTATTAGGAATGTGAACATTGTTATCAGGAGAGAAGCCGTCGACCTTCGTATATAGAATGACGTGAACTCATTACATCCTTAAACGAAACTAAATTTCCATACAAAATATATTAAGCCGTCAATTAAATACATTTAGTTAGGAATAGCGTCCGCACATTCGTAACGAAGTGCTCGTGATAAGTTCTGTATTCCGTACAGATAAATCGTTATCTTATCGTTTATCTTTCCTCGCGTACTCTGCTATAATTTCGTATGATTGTTATATTATATACGTACATAACACAATCATGGTAAACTTTGTATTATATTAAATGATTACCTGCGATACAAGACCTGACGTACAAAAATGTAAAACGAGTCTTTTTTATAAGTAACTACTTTTATTTCGATTTCACTTATACTTAGCCCAAATTTAACCGGTTTGTTACTATATATATATAATTCGACGCAATACATCAAAGTTATATATTGTTGTATTGTAGTATCGAAAATGCAATTTATTTATATATGACTTACAGAATACCTTGTTATAATTTTTTAGAATTGATTGATTCACGATGATTGCGTCATATACAATTTTCTTGTTGAATATAATTTTCAGGGTGCGTGGTCTCTCTAAAAGTGTTTGTGTGTGTGTGTGTGTGTTTGTGTGTATCGCCCGGTACCTGTATGGGCTTCATGGGCGGTGGTAGTTCAACGTCGGGCGCGTCGTCTTCCTGATCGTCTAGCGCCGTCACCAGACCCTCGCCGTCCTCGGTTCGAGCGGTCTCAGCGTACGGGAACTGAACAATGACACAGATTATTTATTATACAAGTATTGCCTCCTAACAACTTGTCACTTGATGTCGTGTTACTCCCCGCTAGTAGTCGTATACTGAACGTTAACAACACTCCGGTTAATTGCTGCTTGGTTTGTGTTATCAAACAAATAATTGTCTTAACCATTATTTACTATCAGTCATCGACGTATGACGTCACTTATTAAAAAATGTACAACAGACGAACCTTAATCTTCTTCTCTGAGGGCACCTTCTTCAATGAAGGCTTGTCGGTGGCGGCTGGTGACTTAGCGTTGCCGCTGGCCTTCTCGCCCTTGCCCTGGGACTTACTCGGCCGGGGAATCCAACGCCTGTTATGACAAAACGGAACTCCGATAAAACTTTTATAAATATAAACACAACTAACATCATCTGTTAAATTATGAGTTGTTTGATGATGACTAATTATTTTTATTTATTACATTTTAAACATACTAAACCGCGAATATTAATCCCCTACTACGGTTACGTACCTTGTAATGCAATCCATCGACCACATAGCCTTTATTAAGTATTTTTATTCATTCACCGGTAATAGAATACCATTACCAAATTACGTGATTAAATCTTATTTACGATTTGTCCCCTAATTAGTCATTATAATCATATTAGGTTTTTCCTTACAATAACATTGCTTTGTATATAGATATGGAATGACCGTTATTATCTATTGAGCATATAATTGAATAATTTATCGTTTAGCTATTAAATATTGGGTATGCTGTATGCGTCACGTCTAGAGTAGAGTATCTTCGCGATGGTAACAGTCAAAGGATCGTTGACTTCTAAATCTAAACAGACTTCCGATGTCTTCATAACTCCGGATCATAAAGTTCAGACGGAACACAAACAAAATGTCAACAATAACTGAATCTAGTTTTACTATATTAAACGGTGCTATTAACCTTAAGACAGCTGTAATAATTTTAAGACTATTTTTACACACCCCGTGACCGAATCATAAAATAATAAGTTAACAGCTATTGTGATAACGATTACGAAGTTTTGATTAAATTCTTTGTTTTGAGAATTTTTTAACAACTGAAGGCAATTTTTTTTTTAATTTCCCACTTATATATTACGATGCTGGGAACAAGAATGTCAATACCACAAACAAATACGTGTGACAACAATATATAACATAACTTTGTTTGACACAAACATATTTGAAGTTTCTCGTATGACATGTTCTGCAATACATATATATATATATATATAGTCAACCTAAAAACCGTGAAGAGTAAGTTAACAGCCAAAAGTATTGTTTGTACTGACAATAACGTGTTATCCTTGTCAAGACTTGTCCAATGGCAAGGCTTACGAGATACGAAGATCTGTTAATAAGTTTAATGTTGAACACAACAAAATTAACGCGTTTGTATATCTTCAACGAACGGTAGTGACGAGAAAGATGAGAGCCTGGCACTAACTCATGCAGACGTCAGCTTTCTATTTTAAAATAATTTTTTTTTTTATTAATTAATGTCCAATTTAACTTTCGCCATTAAAATAAACACTTTAATATTATAAATAGGGAAACATTGATATTTCAAACTAAAGTAATATATATTAACAATTCAAAACGACTTATGAGCCGTAAATAGACACTCGATACTTGCTGAGATTTATATATTGTAGTGATAATATTATGACATATTATTAATATAAAGGAACGGTATGAAGTCACAGGCTGAATTATTTATATTAAAGTACATTGGACCCATTACATAAATAATAACAGTATACATAGACATACATATATATATATATATATATGTTACAGTAGCATTGGAGGCGAACCGTCAAACACTATACTGTATATAAATGTTTAAAGATAATATAAAATTAATTAGCCACGTAAAGGAATTTCATATATATAATATCCGTGTTTTAAATTTCACTTGTTTTAATGTATAAATGCAACTCACTTACTTTGAAAATATAATTTGACTCCACATCCTTATGGTTATTATCGCACATCACAGACATTCACGATAGCACAACTACTGAGTTAAGTTCACAAACAACTGGCATACAAATAGAGACGTTCCATTGGTGCAAACATTGTTATCACAAAATTTTGTTGAGTAAAGAGCAAGCAAACGGGTCCGAGGAGGGACGAATTATATCGGTAAGATTACGGCGATAATGTTGTAATCTATCTTCTGGTAGGTGACAGGAAACTTGTCGCAAAACATTACAAAAAACGAGTTGGCGGACAAAGATGGTAACGGAGCGACCACCTCCACGCCGCTACCATCGGCCGACTGTCCGACGAACGGCTGCGCGGGCGCAAGCGACACGCTCTTCGCGCATCACGCGGGCCCACAGCCAAATTCGTAATGCATTCGAACGATCGCATCGAAAATACATACATATATATGAGGAGCCAGAAAAGCGCCGAATGAGATACACATATATATATAAATTGATATCTCAGCTTATGAAGTCTCGTCGAGTCGCTGAGTATTATTTTCGTAACGATTTACCTTCGAATCCCCTCTCGATACATCCAATTCACCTCCAAGGAGTGCTAATGACAGGATGTTACAATAAAATAATAGACTCTACACGAGTGCTCCCTTCCCAGTGTTCATACTTTGATTGGTGTTACTTGTCAGGTATTGAAGACAACTACTGTCAATCTATTCTGAGACAATCTACTTGGAAACAAATTTCTCAGTTTGTTAAAATCCATACATATTTAAACGAGTATTACGAAAGCAAAATTTGTTAAGTCATCTGGAAAGTCAAGGTTGCTAGTACGAATACCTTCAATTTAAACGTAACCGCTGAGAGGTTGTCTTATCGAAAACTCTATATAGAGAACGTCGAGGACAAAGAGTGACTAATAGGCGAAAATATTAAATCATTTAATATGAGATAAAGATAACATAACTGTGGTCCTAAACAAAATGACTTAGTTCGTGCAAAACGAACGGTACTAAACCTTTTATTACTGCTTACTTTTTGAATACAATGAAAAAAAACGTCAAGGAATTATGATATAGTATATAAACGTAATTTGATACGTATGTTAAATATGAATCCAGGTCCTTTCACTAGCTTCGAAGCTATACAAATCCTAAACAACCCTTTTGCATAATTAATGTGCATAATTTCGGAATGGGGTCGAGCTCCTCCTGGACTTGCATAACTATCGGGAAGTGTTGCTCTTGACAGTTAAATTATGTAAATTAATTCAATTAGATTTATACGTTCTATAACAGTGCTTTGTTCAATTGAAAAGCTTTTAAATTAAGTACGCTTAAGTAATGTAAAATGTATTATATATTTCACAGACAATACAAAGACATGTTAATGTAAAACTTACATGTTATTAAAATAAATGTAATAAGAAAGAAATAAACATAAAACTCACGGTATTATGCCTTTCCTGTGTTTGCCGGGACTGGCAGCATAAGCACTCACGCCGGGCTCCGAGGAGGACGCTTCTGTGAAACAATTAACGAACTTACAAAAAAAAAAAAAACAAAACACAAACAAACAGCATAATAATGACATCTCACTGTTATACTTAATTCTGGAGCACTTTAAGAATTTCACCAGTAATTAGTACAAGGGTTGCTCTACGGTAAAATAAGTGTAAACAAAGCAGTATGTTTGACTTGTTTAATTATTTTTTAAACTTACATAATTAACTCATTTCTCATATTTGCAAGAAAAATAAATGTCATTATTTCAGGTATATCATACAGAGATATTAAACACAAATAATGTCAACTATTTATTAAAGTAATTGTATACTAAAAGTAAGAATATTTCTCTTTAATACAGTTCGTCCTGAAAATTCTTGTTCTTGGAATTCGCAATTTTAACGTACGTTTATTAATTAAAGTGCAATACTTTTAAAAATTTCAACATTTTTGAGCTAGATGAAAAATTGCGTCCTTTCAGAGTGTATGTACATTACTAGGGGATTTTTAAATCGAATGCATCTCCGACAAGTTTATTATTTTTAATTATATTTTCCACGTATTTTATATGAAACATGTTTCAAAATATGAATATCAAAAGCATTTTTCAACTATTCTTTTTAATACCGTCCGAAATTAAAAATAAATAACCGGTATATCTTTCACCCGACTCTCACTCTTATTTGAGACGAATTTAAGAATCATTTCCTTTCTTATTTTGCGAATCAGATTGAAATATCAATTGACTTGAAAGATTTTTAATTAATTTCACCCAGTCATTAATACGGTGGACATTTAAATATACCTTAAGGCTGTTGAAAAAAATGACCATATCCTTAAATATCTAAAAAATAATAACAATAAAGACAATAAAACCGATGACGTCATCACAATTAACTTATTGGTTTCCAATTTAATTATCAGGTACCAAAAAAATCACTGTAATCAATTTTAACAATTACTTTTATAATTAATTAATTCGTTAATTATGGCTAGAGAAAATCTGTTAATGTTTGGTTTTTTCATATATACCATGTTAATAAAGTTCGACACTAGATTAATACAAATATAATACATATAACACAGATATTTGTATCACTTCCGGATCGTTTAATGTTACATTGAAGCCGTCACTCGCTCCCATCAAATCGTTCTGGCCGATTATTTTTTATTAGTCCGACAATCAAGACTGTTTACACGCGGAGCTCGGGGCGTTACATTTGTAAATTAAAATTTCAACTTGCACCTTTTAAACTCAGTTCGAAGGCGTGAGAGTATTCGTTAATGCGACAAAAAATATTAATTTTATGGCAATTTCTGTTGAGTTGTAATTTGGAACGATTAAAAATTATATAAAAAAAAAATGTTTTCTATCTCAATATTAGTGAAGAATGTTCTATTTATTTAATTCACACTTGCAAAAACTAGTACAGCGAAGTTACGATTCTATTGAACGGCGCCTCAGGCTGTAATCTCACATATCCCTACGAATTCCATATAACGTAATTCTATTATGTATATGAATTTTCCTCTATTTGAGATAAAGATTACTAATAAAAATAAATTAATTAATATCAAAATTACATCACCTTTAAATAAATATATGTGTATATATTAAACATCTGGAATAAATTAATTTTATATATGAATACCTAAATTGAATTCAATAAATCAAGTGATGAGAGTGAATTGAAACGTATCAATAGAGTTGGGGGTCCGAGCACGCTCTGTATTTGAAGTACCACATGCAATAGGGGATTGATTGGTAGAAAATTCACATGAGTTATAGTCCGATTGACATATCAACATATCAGACGTAGCAGTAAAATAAATTAATGTATGACTCATAGTATACGGGAGAGAGACGTTTATATAAGAAATCTGATTTATATTTTCGTATACAAACAACGAATAACCGTTAATGAAAACGACGTCCGTCTCATAACGCTTTTAATTTTAATTCACTCTAAAAAGAAACGTTAATTTAACAACTAGTATTTCATCCCCGACGGAGCATTGGTGACCATGACGACAGACATTCCTTTCCTTATCAGTTGGTACACTTTATAAAAACATTATATTTCTACGCCATTGACTTAGGTGGGAATCCTTAAGTTATATTACTATGGGGATCGGAACGAAATAAAAAATAATATGTGTATCAGTGACACAGAAATAAATAAACAAAGGTCACGTAAGCGAAGCAATCACGAGTAAATGTAAACACAATCAAAGCCGGCAGCGGGGTGTGTGGATGTGAGAGCCGCAGCCTGAGATCGCGCTGTGCGGATCACACAGATGAGCAAAGTTATATTTAAATCTATGCCTCGCTCATTTGAAGCAATGTTAAGGTTGAATTCCTTAATGATTACGTCATTAAACCTAACCGGGATGATTCCTAAACATTTATTGTAATAGGACATTACGTTAAAAGAGTTTTTTTTTTTTTGTAGAATTTAATATATAATGTTTTTATATATCTTTGTTTTAGACAGACGATTTCTATAAGTTTTATTAGAATAATTCCAAACTGAATTCTCTATATAGCAATTATTATACTACATTTAATTTCATTTTATAGTAAGAACTAAAAACGGCCAAAGTCCGAGGAACCGTTCGTAGTAGATTTAGAAACAATTAAATTTTATCACCCCATCGCATTCCTGAAATTGTATTTAATTTATTTTAAAGATAAATTGAAATATTCGTATGATACAATACAACAGATAGTCCAGCTATCGTTTATTATTCTCGTAACTTTGTACATTTAAATTCATTTTACGCACTTAATAAAAATATACAGATAGAAAATAGAGTCGAAATTATTTCATACGATTGTAAATAAAAGCAAGGCAACGTAAATATAACATGACACAGTTATAATCGTATTAAAATATAATCAACAAAAATAAATCTAATAGTCACTGTGGCGCCGCGAGACACATCCGAGCAGCGGCTCGCCTCCAGGGTTGTGCAAGTGTTACGTGCTGCGGGCTGTATTATCAATTCATTTATATCAGCTGGAATAACAAAAATATTTCATTTGACATCTACGAATGTACGGATAGAGCTTTATATATAGAATATGGAAAGATTTACGACGGATATTTAGAGTTCCGTCTCTGATATATATATATTTTTTTGGGGGTAATTTGTTTTCCTTTTAGCTTTATTTTCGATGAACTCTGCTCGCTTGTGTTCGTAAAACACTGTGAGTTTATGCTGAAATGATTAAGTGGTTGTTTAAATATTTTTCGGGGGACATTTGTTTTTGAATTTTTATTATTTTCTGAAAACTGTTTTTAGTCTTTATTACATAGGTTTAACTACATATTATAATATAAGTTGACATTTTTTTGCGTGTTTGGTGTTTAAGAAACTACTTTCTTCACATAGTTATGTTCAATCATTTGCTTATATCCAATATTATAAGGTGCCTAATAAAAACACACCGAGATTGCACATCAAACGTAAATAATCCAAGGAGTGAACAGAGGAATTAGACGACCGTATTTATTTATACGAATCGTTACGAGACTGTACAAATCACAAAATGATGTCGGTAGTGGGGAAAATTAGTGAATGAAATGCTTTAATATAACGTCGAATGAAAGTTACATAGGAAATGTTCCGCAAAATTATTTTGGCATATCAATTTGGTGTGTACGGCCGCGTACACATATTACTTTTACAATGAACTACAAACAAAATGACGTCATGTTCGGATAAAAATAACAGGACTAGTGACAATAGTTGTCGGTATTGTGTACCAGTAATTGTACGAGAGTAATTCAATATGGTAGCGATGAATAAAAATGAACAAAAATGTGAATTAAACATTCGCGAGTCACGCGACGTTGATAACTAATCAAACCGCATGACGTCAAAGCTCAAGAAAAATCATCAAAACAGCATCCAAGGATACAGATACGTTATTCAGTAAATACAAGAAAAAATCCTTACAAAAAAAAATCCGTAATTCATACATAAATATTTTTACATGTTCATGTTATATAAAATCTGTAACCTTCGTTTCCGTTATATTTTTACCACATTAATTAATACATCAAATTCAATGATATCTCTTTTAGATGCTTCTAGAATTCACAATTATGTTTAGTAATAAATAGTATATTATATTACTAACAAAACCTACATAGCTACATTCACATAGATACGTTACACTCCGTAATTATAAGGTGTAGAGCATGTGAATCACGAGCTACCGAAAATGAATTCCAATTAGACTTCCGCATCTATTGACATATGAATATTAATATTAACATCAAAAACATACGTACGTATGTATTTGTTTCACTTTCAATGTACATTTTAAGCACTCACCATGGCGTTTATCCATCAACCGTATTTTCACCATCAAATCAATATAATCGAACCGAGACGTACCGCTGGGAGCCAAAGGCCCTCTGTTGAGCTCTGTACATTATTGTGCAAGACCCGTGCGAGTTCCTATTCAATTTCGTATATGGTGTAGGACGACGCACGCGCACATCCCATTGGTCGTATGCCGCATACTATCAAAACGCTCTCGAATCAAACATATAGTAGGTAGCACTGTTATTTTTTTTTCAATATGTTTTTATTAGACGCTTGTATTACAATGTGAATAGATTTTTTTCTCTTAGGCGGAAGTAGCCAGATAAAATTATAATCATTGAATGATATCATGTGATACTTTCCATATTCAATGATACAATATGAAATATATAAAATACTCATTTCATTAAATAACAATAAGTGTATGCCAGTTGTATAGAATAAATTTATTTTGTCACATGATTCGCATATAAAGATTTAGATAAAATAATAGAATTAAAGTCTAACTTATAAATTAGATTCTGGCTGTTCTTAACAAAGGCATCTAGAACACCATAAGCTTGGTCGGAAGACCTATAAAGATTTAATGAAAGTTCCACACAATACGTCCGTCTATTAAATTATTATATTGCTACATACATACTTCAATATATAGAATACATGAGAAAAAAAATAGAATTATTGAAGTAACTGCTAAATGCGAGTATGAGCTTAGATATAACACTCAAATGTTTCAATGCGAGTTGAAATAAAAA
Organism: Danaus eresimus; assembly: GCA_018231745.1. NCBI lineage: Eukaryota > Metazoa > Arthropoda > Insecta > Lepidoptera > Nymphalidae > Danaus > Danaus eresimus. The sequence goes on from DVQP01001382.1 coordinate 13,893, forward strand.
TCAATTTTTCCAATCAAAAATGAAAGGAACACTATAACGATCTTTTACCGTATTGGACAAAAAAGCTTAACGTTGCCAGAATATCAAACGTAAGTGTTATTTTTTCTACTCCAATAAAGTGGGTTCGTACTCAAAATGGCTTGCAATTTCGTATGAAATACGACAAATGGGAGAAATTTTATTTTCATTATGATTGATTCGCATGACGCTGCAATACAATTACATGTTTGTACATAGTGATAGCAAGATATAATTATTACGGAGCCTAATCCTGGAGAGGCGACTAATGGCTATGCTATCATATACATACAAGAACATGCAGGTGTGCCGACGATCTCAGACCAGCAAGACAACTAGATTAACGCTAGTTTACACGGTTTGTCGGTTATACTGAAGTGCATAAAATTATTATCTATATGGAGGCATAAATATATTTATGTCCATGAATTACGATTCATTTACAAACAACTTACACTAACTTAAACAGAAAACAGCTTTAAAATGGATTTTCATTTTCAATGTTTGTCTAAATCTCACATCACATGAAATAGCTAATGAAACTTTCAACGGGAACATATTACAGAGTTAGGAAATACTAAAACGAATTTAATTTGAAAAATACTAACACATTAACAAAGTTACTATTTATTTTAAATCAAATCCCTAGATTACTTAGTGGGGATTTTGAATATTTAAAATAATATTTTTACGTAACAAGTCTATTGTGATGCACAATAATATTATTTGAATTAAATACATATGCAGATTGAAAATAATGCAAAACAGGAAAATGTGTTAATGTGTATGTTAGACAGAATTGAAATTCAAGAGCATTTTAAAATGTAACACTTCAATACTTATTAATTGTTATTAAACAAAATGTAATAAATTAAAACTGATGGCACATGTAATTTTGATATGAAAAATTATTTGCATCCTTAGTAATTTAATTTGAGTGAATATGTGGACTATGAATAAATGGAATAGCATTTTACGATGCATATAACAATAAATGGCTCTTAATTATTGAATTTTTATTACTTTAAAAATGTTACGTTCCGAATTATTGTAACTCAGTCTACTTGGATGTGTGAACAACCTTGATTATGTCTTAGAAATATAAGTAAAACAAATAATTTTGATAAAAATTGTTTCCAAATTTAAGGTTAGCTGATCGAATGCGTATAGCATAAATAGTTATTGTCGATAACATACCAGACTTAGTGTTCACTTTGTCAGCATTGCACGTCAATATTCTGGACATCCTATTGTAGGCTGATCTCAACGACGCCGTGCGAGAATTGTTTGAACTGTTACAAGTCGGCGAACAATACACAACACCGGCCGGCACATCGAACTGACTGACTGAACTCATTGGACTCATCTCCTGATTGGTATCTATATCCTTGATTAACGAATCATCAATTTTACGATTTAGAGACATATTGAAGTCAACACAGAGTCGTGCTTGACACACAAAGCCTTACGGAGCACAGAGAGACTATGTCAGTACAGACGTGCATCCATGAAGGAGGGGAGCGTTCGGAGTGCACTTGCAATGGGCGGGCGCGCGCGCGTCCTCCGCCCGCCCGACTGAGGTCGTTCATAACATATTAACATAGTACCCCCAGGAGCTGAATAAAAACATCGGGCCGCTGGCGATACCGGTTAATAGTTGGAACCGATGAACAGAATACCATAAACGGTAAATAGGAAATTACTTTGAAGACGAGCTGTTATATAACACATGTTTCGATCAAGAGATAATCTATTATATGTACATTAAAAGAAAATATACGATAGAAAATATTAACGATGTATATAAAAAAAGAAAAATATTTAGTGTAATTGTATAATATTAAATATATATAA
>DVQP01001383.1:0-15754 GCA_018231745.1 Danaus eresimus
ATATATATATATATATATATATATGTGTGTGTGTGTGTGTGTGTGTGTGTGTAAAAATCTTTAGTTTTATTAAAATTGAAATTATCTATTTTAACAACTTTAATTTAAGAGACTCTTTTATTTTATTTTTTTATAATTTAATTTTAAAAAAATGTATTTACTAAATAAATTCCCTCGTCGGCTGATGATTAATTAGAACTATAATTTATTTACACAATGACTCACCATCAGAAATAAGTGTCTTCATATTATATATATAGATTATTTATTAATAAGTAAAAAAAACACATCAACTTCTAACATTTGTGACTGAACTATTAACTGGCATAATATCTTAGTCATATAAAGTTTTTTGTACATTGTAAAGTCGTTCCGCTCAACATACCTTATAAAAACCAATCGTAATCACATAACATTATGCCATAATCAGTATGAAATAGCTGCCAATTAAATGTCAATTTCCATTCTATAAATCCTTTGGTGACATATCAATAGCTCAGCAAGCTGGCAATTAAAAGAATTGTTGTTTACTGCCGGCTTTTAATTATGTTACAAAATTAATGACTAATGATTAATGATTTATGATATTTGAACTAAAGATAGATACATGACATATAAATATATGTTAACTTGTTGACTAAATAAGTACTTCAAGGATGTCAAGTAAACTCTACAATTTGTTACAGGGTAAATTTAAGCAGCTTCGTAAATCTTTGGGAAGTAACAATGGATTTAGACAATCACAATGTAGTCCCCTTTAAGCAAAAGATAAAGGAAAGTTATTTTTATGATTTACTCGATATTTTCAAATTAACCCAACCTTCGCTTAAGTAAAACACTTTGCACAAATGAAGAGTGATATTTGAATGAACTTTTAAGTTAAGGAAGCTTGTGCCCCAGCTAATGGAGTCAATGTGACGTATAAATCGCAACCCCGACCTTATGAATGTCGTAAAGTTCAAGAAATTACAGCCTTTATAATATTATGCTTATTATTTCTTTGTACTTTTATTGTGTGAAATCAGGCGAACTTTACTATATCGACACAAGGTCGGTGGTAATTGGCGAGCGAAACGTACATATCTCTTTGTAGAGCATTAAGATAAAAATGAACAAAGAATTAGTGAATAACAAATATATTCAATAGCTTGGTTTCAATTCGATCTGCAATTCCATATCCGTCATATTTTCGGTTACAAAGTTTCCGAAGCCTGTATTGATCTCATATTAAATACAAAATCATCTTATTAAAATATTTATATTCTTCAGTTTCAAATCAGTGTCCAGTTAGTTTTTATGAACATCTGTTAGCTGTGACAAAATTATATGACAGACAAACTAAAATATACATTTGCACGCAGAAAGGCAGTGACTTCATTCAGGCATTCAGTTATCTCATCATTTTGCTGTCAATTCATCTGTGCGTAGTTCAAGTCTTATATACTATTTTATATTAGAAACATAACCAGTAATTTGCCTGTAAAACATAAACAATAAGCAAATATTTTAATTATATTTTTTTTTACTTTAATCTTAAAAACTATACATTTGTACAATTTATACAATACTCATTGTACAATTTATTGGGCCCTGAGTATTCTTCAGATATAAGAGCAAATAAAATGATGGTATGTGAAAAAAATATTTCGGTGAACACAACATAGAAAAATCGACTATTGTTTTTAGGAAAGAAAAGAAAATGGCGCATCTGAGATGGAATTTTGTTACCGTCATGGCATATAAATGTGCTCGGAATAAATAAAAATAAAAAAAAACCAGATCCAAGTGGGGAAGATAAGAAACGAGGAAACTATAAAGTGATATAAATAGGGCAAGTTATGTTATGGCGTAACACAAGTTATGACGTCGTTAATAAGAATACCATTTGCATAATTAATTAATAAAACTAACAAATTTATCTCAAATATCATTTAGGTAAAAAAAATATGGAAAACGTATAAACACAAAACCAGGTAATTCTTTTTTCAAGTGGCTTAGGATATAATTATTGAACAAATATATAATTGTATAACTTAAATTGTATAAAATATTAATATATTATAATTTTCCTGGTATTCAGCGTGAGAACAGTTTTAAACAGTACAATATTTAGTTTGAAATATTAGTAATTAAGTTTTATATTTTTACTTATAAGTTATAGACGGGTGTCTAAATTAATTTTAGTGGTCTTTCTTTAACTACTCGATCATTTTATGTAGCCCGGACCATAACTGCCCATTTAAATATTTTCAAAATTTCAACGGCCGTTTCTTTGAAAACTTAAATGTTTTCTTTTTTGAAACCCTTTTGCGTTCACTCCAACGTTTTACGAGGAACAAGAGGATGCTTGTTGTGTTTTTTTTTATTTATATAAACTTGATTTTGATCTATTTAAAATTGTAGAAATAGGATTGTATTTTCAATATAAAATATATGCCTGATCTTGTAACATAGCAAATCAACAAATCTTCATTGGACGATATTTGCTTTAAAAGTAATTTTAGGAACTTAAATATAATTTTACACCACAAAGACTAATAAAAAGTATAAAAAAAACAAACAGTCAATAATAATTAAATCCTGATAGTATATAAGAGCATTTTCATGGATTGGGCCTAAACTTTAAAGGTCAAGACTTGGGAATTTACTCATTTCAAAGTTACCTCTACTTAGGAAATGGTTTGCTGAGGACAATGAGAGTGAGACGTATAAAGTTATTGAATCTTTTATGAAATGTCTTTTTGTGTAGTTAAATGAGGAAATAATTTTCCGATATGATGTCTGGGTCTTTTAATTTCTATAGATAGAGAGCCAAAAAAACTCATTAGATTTAAGGAGATAACTTTTTCTACAGTATTTACTTGTGGCACTCGCCGTTTCTGAAGCCAAGCGTCGATATTTTCTAGAGTCAGGAAAAAATGGTTTAATGTATTTTACTCTCCGGCAACAGAATATCACTCGTAAAAATTGGGAAAAAGGCGTCAAAAAAGTGGAATTCCGAGAGATTCTAACCCTTAGCTAAGCATTTAGAGCGACGATTGAGGTGCGATGTCAGTGCCCTTTACTTTATAACAGAAAGACTAATTTATCATTAGGTACATACTAAAGTCTTACTGAATATTTTGATGCGAAAAGCGGATCTGACAGAAACGTTTTCACCCTTTAGCAATTTCCTTATTTCACGGTCTTCCTTACTAGACACCTCCGTCTCTCTCCCCGACTTGTTTATTTGCCCTGTTATAAAAATTGTGATGTGAAAAATAGCTATCTTCTTATTACTAAATTTACCAAGTGTAATTCGTCAGAAATCTGGTATCACATCGTTCTGAGGCATAAACTGATTTTGACTTTGAGATTATTGTAGTCTGTTTTATTTGTGAATAAATAATAAGTATTCAAAAAAGTAAATAATATATTTAACCATGCGCTTATGTAGTTACTGAATATTATGTGTAATAAAAAATATCGATATTTTATAATTCTAGTTATTGATTACACTTGTTTTTTATATTTTTAACTCTGTTATTAGGCATTCCTATGTCCCTGAATATGAAATAGATAATATAAAATTGCTAACAGCTTTACTTTTACTTTTTGAAATATAGAGTTTTCTTATTTTGTCAAAACCAACAGAAAATTAATACAATTTTTTAATTTAATGCAATAAAATTATCTTTTATAGGATTTCCTTAAATGAACGACTGCAGGATAATCTCGCTGCAAACTCCAGCTGTAGTTTGCCATTCTATGTGAGTCGTATCGTCCCTGATAAAGCTCCTCCATTGTCCGTAGATTCTGGTGGAATCTTTCACGCTGCTTTCACCGTAATAACCCAGATTTTGTGGAAATCGGTTTAAATACTGGTGCAGGAAGTGGATTTTTATGGTCATGTTGCACCCTAGTTTTTTCAAATTCTATAGCATGGCCTCAACAAGCACCACGTAGTCGTCAGATTTTTTTTATCAAGGAAACTACTGAATTCCAAGCTTTGGATTCGACTTTAGTCACTGATTTGCCAAAATTATAATCTTTCACGAGTTACCTGATCTGGTTTAGCTTCTTGGCAAAATTTGTAGTCTGAATTAGAATCTTCAGTTGGTGTATTTCGTTCGGGTTCACATGGATTTCGATCATCAGAAGATTTAGTTGTACCTCTCGTGATTTTAATTGTGATCGTTGAGCAGAACGAAAGTTAGGATGTGGCTGCATATTAAATTACGAGGATGATTACCGTTTTTTTTACAGCTCCAAAGTAGCAGTCGTCATGATTATTTTGAGGTTCTCACCAAATCATGGATGTTTCTAACATTACTGTATCTCTTTTTCCACTTAACCACAATCGTAGCTATATGATACATTTTTGACATACAATAAGAGGCACCCATGGTTTGTCATGATTACACAATTTTATTTTAAAGTATTGTTGATACCCAGTTTTCACAGAGTCGATATAGGATTTCGATACTTTGCAAATACATATTTACCACAAATATAACAAAAAAGAGTCGGGACTATCCACAAACATCTTCTTGACGAAGTCATATCGAAAATAGCAACAAAATATATTGCAGTATCGAATAAAAAACGTAAATGTAGATGAAAGTAGTGAAAGAGGGTAGTTAGATGTCACTCAAAAACAAAAGCTTTTAGAGAAAAATTAATGCCAAATTTAAAAAATATGTGTCAATTTGAGATAGAAACAAGAAAAACATTAAATGAAACAAAGAAAAAAAAATTTTTGTTCACCAATGTTATTGTGGTATTTTTTAAATGTATTAATTTTAAATTTTTTGTAAATAGCTATTTTTTTCTTTTAAAAGTATTATTTAAATTTATAGCTTAATACTCACTTGAGTATGCGGCAAATTTTATAAAAATGTTAGATTAATAAATAGAAGATAATTTTAAAATGTCTAATCAAATATTAGCTAACTTTAGTTTGAGCTAACTTTATCTTCAAACTAAAGACGAATAAAAAAAACAACAATATTTTGGAATAACATCACTTGTATTTAAACTTTTTCCTGAACAAGAATATATACGTACAATTTACATATATATACAATTTACAACTAAAATAATACAAAGGACATTTGTATTTCATTTCAGTAAGATGATACTTTAAAACATATAGAAATAGTGAAAATAAGTAACAAAATTGGAGTTCCTTAACTATTCTTCTAATATGGTGTCTTTCAACTAAGGCGCAAAAGGCGACGCTGAAATAAAGTAAGTAGACCAGTCAAGATTTACCGAGATTATAATCATTATGAATGATAACACTATTGGAAGAACGTATTTATTGAATAATGCTTCTGATCTTAGTATTATATTGAACCTAGTACATTAATAATTAATTTACAAATAATTACCATCCTTGCACTATACCTCTTTGACTTTTTTAACATAATCTGAATTACTATTTTTAATTTTTTTTTTATATAACTTCGATGTAAATATATTATTGTTGTATCAATAAATGAATAAAGTAGTTGTTATTTTAGTGCAAAATAGTAAAAGCAATGGATTTAGGACTGGTTTGTGAGGCGGCCAGCGCGCCGGCGACGCACGGTTGCGATAACTCTAAACTAGCCTAACCACCGTGTAACCGAACGGGGCACGACACCAGCGAAATTTAGAATATATATTATGGAATATAATATTGTTTTGATTACTTCTCCCGTTTTCGTTTTCTTTGAATTATTACTTTTTCTGAATGTATATCAGAAGACGCATATGTTTTGATTATAACAGCCTTATTAATTTGAGTTACGAATAAATACCAACAGATCTTTTAGCAATACTACCTTCATTATTGATAAAAGCATAAAATGAAACTGTCAATCACTTATTTTTAAGTGTCTACGAAACTTTTTTTTAATATGAGGTCGTGAAATTTATTTATTAACAACTATTTCCATGCCTACTTTATTGATTGTATGATGTTAAAGTAGATTAGACTTTCTCAGTTGAATACGATAGATAAATGAAAAATTATGGAAATCTGTACTTAAACGCAATTATACAACAACAAATTTTCGTGATAACCCAATTACTAAATACTTTTGTACAGTATTAATAAGTTAAATTCAAAACAAAAACTTTTATTTCGTTCAAATAACTTTTTCATTTTTATTATATGTTTTGGTGACAATAAATAGAGTGGGTAAATACAGATCACTGTTTTTATTTTTAGTGTTTTATTTCTTAACATAACCAAATTCTTAGTTTAAGCTTCGGTATATTGTATTGTGGAGTTTCATTGCCTACAATATGAGGTTACATAATTCCGTGTGTTTTGTAGCTCAACGGCAGGTAGAAAGGGAGATAAATTGTGTTAATGAGGTTTATGCGAGCCCTTCTCATTACGTCATGTTTGTTTTAATAGATTATATTACAATATCAGTCAGATTACCATTTCACATCTCCGTCCCTTGAATCCGGAAACGATATATAAACAATTTTGTAGAGCAGCAATGAAATGAAATAAAAAATATTATTTGATAATAAAGAGAAATAAATTATTGACTACTTTTATATGGATTCATAGAAAATGGTTCCATAATTAATTATCAAAATCCATAGTGAATACTTAAGTATGTATACGTATCTCTTGAAGACAATGTTATAATTTTTGCAGATTTACTCAAACTGTGGTTGGAATTGAAGATAACTTTACTAAAACTCCCTAAATCGGTAACCACTAATGGAGTGAACACGTAAAGGGTATTTCTATAAATAAAATAAATAAAAGTTTTGTGATCTTTGAACTCCTCGTCAAAATACCTATATTGTTCATTTTTCTGAACCATATCTGTTAATACCGGAATATGTTAAAATTCAAGAACGATAAGCTTGAAAATATTTGTATCTAGTTTCGCAATTAACAGTTTTGGTTCGTTAGTTTCTCGACGTATGTTTGTAACTATCAGTAAGTAGGAGTTTAATAATTTTGTCTCAATATTTTTTTATACATACTGAATCAATAAAAATATATGTCAAAGAAAGAAATCTTTATAATATGTCTCAAGAACATTTCTCAAAAACATAAGCACAATTTATTCGAAGTACTCGAAAATCTGGATAACATTACTCTGATTATAGTAAAAAATTCTGATTCTTAGTAATTGACAACAATTGTCAGTAGGTAGTGCTGTTCGTAACATAGCGTTTATAAAAATTCTTTAATCCCATTATTAGAAGTCTTTTAATTCATTTTATATAGGAGAAGAAAATGTGATAGTTTTTGTGTTATAATTTGAGGAGACATTTTAATTTTCCTATACTGAGACTACTTCCACGAGTAAAACCACACCACAAAAAAATAAGAAGTCAGTCAGTTATGCAAGCTGCGGCAGTGTGCATTCTGTGCGATGTCGGTGCGCTCGCTCTACCTCGTACTTGCGTGCGCCGCCTGCGCCAACTGTGACGACCAAAACATAGAAGAATTAATACTAAATACAGACATTAAACCGGATAGTCTATACGCAGCAAATAGCACGATGTATACTGATGATGATGAAAATACTGTAGCCACTGAAAAAGAAGTTGATGGGATAAATGAAGATATCATATACCATCTCAGCGGTATGTTTTATTTATATTTATTATCAAGCTTAAAATACAAATCTTTTACAACATGAAAGTGTTGAATTAATGTGTGTAAAATAATAAATATATAAAATCAAAAATTTTCACATTACATCTGACTAAAAAATAGATTTTCTTCACATATTTGTATAATATCGCTTTTTAAGACCGAATTCTAAACAACGTATATTTTAATGGAACCAGAAAGAAAAGTAAACACATCAACATTGCTTAGGGATTTTTCATTTTTACCTCACTATATAAAATTCTGTACCTATATATTTTGTAAAAATAATTATATATGAAATTGAAGTTTATATTATGGTTTATACTTGCATTACATAGAAAGAGATGCATCTAAGATTTATTTTTTATAAATTTATTTTTGGTTGTAATTTTTAAGTTAATAATCAGTATTTCCTCCTCCGACATTAATTATGCCTAACATCTGTAATTCATGCTCAAAATTAAGTTATCCAAATCGAGCTGTGGTATCCGCTCTCCGATACTTTTCAAGTTCACGAAAAGTTGTTCTTCTATTATCAAATTGAGAGAAAAATTTACCATGGCTCTTCGTTATAGCAAGTCTCGTGCGTGTTCAATGGGATTTATATCGGTGGACTGAGTAGGCCAGTTCATAACCCTGATTACATGTTTCCTAAGCACAGTTGATATCAACTCAGCCGTATGGGCACGGGCATTATCGTGGATAAAGTGGAACTAGTGACCCATTAGCACCCTTTAGTGGGATAATCACGGGTTTCACTACCTTATTGCGGTATTTCGGTGCATTCATATTTCCTCTTATACAAATGAGATCGATTCTAGCACCAATACGAATACCAATCCATGCCATAATATTGCCGCTTTGATATGAATGGACTTCTTGTGGATATTGGAGACGGCTTCGTCTACCAGGAACTAGCCCTTCTCGAGCCCACTATAGTCTCCGTCCGCGATTGCCACGCCACAAAGCTGGAACCCGAAGTGTTCTGCAAGAATGAAGACCAGCTTCATGTAGTCTTCTTCTTGCAGTTTGATCATTAACCAAGAATTCGTGGTTAGATTGAAGCCTTTGAACCACTTTGAAACACCTTTTGCATGGCTGTAATGATTTTGGCCGTTTTGCAGAGTTACAGCAACCACTCTTTGTATAGCGCCCGCTTCCAACATGCCTACAGCTCTTATCTACTCTTCCCTTGTCAAAAGTCTACGCGACAGCAATAAATGCACCAAAATTTAAATTTACGAAAATTGAAAAAAGAAGAAAACGTGTAACCAATTTTAATTTTTCAGAACTTCACTGTTTTATTGTTACATGAACTAATTTTTCAACGGCCATATTCGAATAATCGATATTCTTTTGTTTCAAAATGTTTTAATATAATCGAAACATTTTTTTCTACATTTCACAAACTCGATAACTATATTTTGGGCTCTTGATCTATGTATATAAATATTTCACTATAATAAAGAATCACCAGGAAACAAAATTTAATCATTCTATAACAATATATTTATTGTATGAGCATATGTCTTTTTTATTAATATGTATTTTTACCTTAAACGTAACATCATCTGACACCTTTTTTATAGTTGAAAATTATCATACATATAAAATTAACGTAAGTTGACTTCATATGGTAGATAAAACTTGTTACTTAAAAGTTAATAGCTACTAAAACATCTAATAAATTACATGTAAAATAAGCATAAAGTTTCTACTTTTTACCTACAATATCTACTGATGTGAATTCAATGCACTTATAATAGTAGAAAATATACATATTTGTTGTTACTCAGATGAAGAATACTACGCTATGCCACGTCTGTTTGACCTTGACGAGTTCCCAGGATGTCTTGCAACACGCAGAGCTTACTGCCTCGGCAGCTTTGAGCTTACCGCCGCTACCGATAATCCTCTTTTTCGGACCATGAAGGTAAAAAAGAAATCAAGGGTAAATGACCTATGGAACTATTGAAAGAAACTAAAGCAATCTATTACTTGTTAACTAATTATCCATGATGTTGCATGAAATTTTTATCTCGTTTACTAGATCAGAATGCTGAACGTCTTGAAAAATTTAATCTCTCCCGGTGACGCTACTAAAGCCTCAGAGTTAACAGCAATGATCATAGAAAAAAATAATAATACATTTCTGTAAATATCGCTTCAAAGTGTGATATATAATATATCCAAGATTTCTAAGATTTCCTCGAGTCATTTAAATGAAACTAATATATTTCGGATTTACAACGCGATTTTTTAAACTTATAATAAATCGAGTAGTAAATCGTTTTATCCAAGATTTATTTAAATATTGAACAGGCACTTTTACAGCAAATCTAAGTTAATAATTTCAGGTGATTGCGATTTCTCTTTAGTCATTGTTTCTCACTGTTTTGTTGTCTTATGTGTTTTTCCTGGCAGACTGCTCCTCATTGATAAACAATTTGTTATGCTTAATTTCCATGTTTACTAAATAACTTAAAATCGATTCTTATTTGTTATTGGCAAAACATTTATATTAAGTGTGATCAAGCTAAAACAAAAAATGTTAATACATAGAAAGGCAATGTGAAAATAGTTTCATCAGCAAGGTTCCGCTCCGATTGTAAGGGTCGCGACGTATGCGTTGGAATGCATTATTATCGATTGCTGCGATTGCGAAGAATTATTTAATTTAGGAACTTATGTTACCATTATAATGTAATAGGCCTTTATAAGATCCCACGATTCAAGAGTCACTAAAACAGAATACGTTTACAGCAATACTCAGCTAATTGGGTGAACAACTATAACCATACCCGCCTTCACCGCGGTCTTTGCCTGCCACTATCATGTCAACAACATCAGACTTCCTCCTTGGAGGTGTGGTAAGTGTTTTTCATGTAAACGAGTAATAAATAATACAGTACTGATTACATGTATCAAAATGTAACTTGCTATTTTCATTCCATTGGCTTCAGGTTCGAGACTTGTGTAAATGCAACCACCACATCTTCCTACAACTTGTCGGCCAGGTTGTATAAATTGGATTACTGCACTAGAGGAAACGAATATACACCTCTTAGTGGGAATGAACAAGCATTCGCAGCTGTCTTAGCAGCTGTCTTAGCCTTTACAATCATCAGTACTGTTCTTGACCTAACACTCTCAGCTCATGTCAAGAAAGGTAAGCCTAGAATAAAGCACAATAAATTAAAAATCACTAACTTCATAGGATCAATCAGCGCTACAGCTGAATAATAAATCAACATGTTTATAAATTAGTATTCTTGTATCTATACATAGTTTGTAAATTTTAAACCTTAGGAAAATGACAAACTAATATTAAATGAGTATAGCTTTAGTTGAATATCAATATTATTATCATAAATTGTTACGCGAGCGGCAGACGGCACAGCGATTGCGTAAACCATTCTTTTCCCACTGACCGTGACGAGAGAAATGTCAGAGAAAAACGTGTACTTCACGAGAAAATATATTACACATAAAGTAAGATTATTACCATGGATATATTATTATTGCAATGCTTTTCATTCGCGTAGCAACAATACCCTAATGAAAAAAGTTTAGTTTTTCAAATAAACGAAACTTGTATAAAAATTATATATAATTAAATTAAATTAAAGATCTATTAATATTTTTTTTGGCTTTGTATTCTTTTATCTTTAAAAATACTTTGAAATTAACAATAAGAATATTGAGAAAATTATCCTGTGCCTTTTATAGCTATATAGTTTTAGTTTTGTAGATTTTTATGCCTATTTTTAATAAGAATGCTTATTGAAAAAATCTTTTGAAATTTTTAGAATTCTTTCAAATTACTGAAACCCCCTGACGATTGCCTGATAAAGAAAAAAATTTGCAAATTACACATTCTTCTTATTCTTAAAGTCGTCTAACTCGGCAAAACATTTTATGCAAAATAAATAAAAATTAAACTGCAACCTATAAAAGGCTTTTTATATTTACTCCGATATGACATTTTCATATAAAACACAGGCATTTGAAAAACAACCAAAACGTTATATATTCTTTATCCCTTAATTTTTTCCAGTAGCTAACTAGCCTGTATAAAAGACTATTATAACAGTTAACTATGATGGCAGGTTGTGGTTGGGTTTTGTCGTGGTCATTGCGTCAATCGTGGCGGTCTCTAGTGACACCTGCTCCAGCGACCCGGGATATAGACCTTCGTTCCTTAGACGGGCTACGGGTCTTCTGTATGCTGTGCGTCATCATCGAACACGTTTGTTGGCTCGGCGCTATTTCATACGTTGAAGATACGAGGATATTTGAACAGGTTAGCATACTCATACACCTGTGTATAACTTAACGATGCTGTTTTATACAGTTTTTAATTTGTATATATGTTAAAATGCATATAGTTGCGTCATGAGGGTGATGTGGTCCTGATGACAAATAGCACACTGGTGGTCCAGATATTCTTCTTGATGGCTAGCTTTCTTCTCGCCCACAAAATATTGGAGCAAAAAAACCATCTACCACCATTCAGCACATTTTTCAACACTATGATTAACAGGATAATTAGGTTTGTAACAATCACCGTTTTTTTCGATGATATCTCAATGATTCAAAGAAAAGTGCCATTGTTTTTATTCAAAATTAATTAATTATATCTTAGTAAAATAAATATAAAAGAACATTGCATTGTATGTATATTGTTATTAATATAAATATTAGAAAATGTATTGTCATGATTTATCAATTAAACCACATTTCTTTGTGATACCCACCAATTGGATACATAAACTCTAGAAAAACATAAATATATATAAATTATAGTACACAATACACATGTCAAAATCTATAATTTCATAAAATTAATTAGTGTTCATTTGGGGCATATCATCAGGGTGAGTCCCAGTTATTTCATGGTTTTATGGTTTGCGTCGTCGTGGTGGTGGCGTCTGGGACAGGGCCCAATGTGGACGCCACTTGTCACTGCTGAAGCTGATGTCTGTCGCAGAAAATGGTGGACTCACCTTCTATACCTCAACAATGTTCTCATGAAGGATGATAAATGTCTTATACAGACCTGGTTAGTAGGAATGAATAAATTCTTTCATATTCTCTAGACCCAATTTGTGAGAATAATATGTTGATACATGTTTTAGTCTTCTATGTAATGGAAAGGAAATACAAAATGTTCAATAAAAACTTAATGGATACCAGGTATCTAGCAGCCGACATGCAGTTGTATGCTCTGTCACTGGCATTGACTCTCCTTTTACGAGGTCGACGTTGTGCTGTTCGATTGCTGATTGCACTCTTTGGTGTCGTCTCTGCAACGTTGGCGGTACTAGCATATATGTGGAAACTCGTGCCCACCCTCGTCCTACATAATCCAGAGTAAGCACAAAAATAAAAAACAAATTACTAGTTAACGTACCAATCGCGTGGTGATAGGAGGTGATCTTGGATTATTTAATACAGATTCCTTATTTTTACTAAACCGATTGTTGAATAAAAATCACATCAACTACGTATTTTTTCTGAAACAATGCAATAAGTTGTCTACTTTCTGCTACAAGGTCTGTTCGTCTGCAGTACAGCGGAGAAGCATCTTTCAATTGGTTGTATCAGTCTCCTTTGGGTAATGCGCCAGGAGCGCTGGCCGGACTGCTATTGGCACATACTCAAAGCCAACTGCAAAGCTCCGGCCTACTCAAACACCAGGTATCAACGAGTTGATCAACCTACTGACAAGTGCTTATATTGCTAGGGTCACTGAACCTTCTTTCTCAAGCCGAATTAGCACTTTCCAATTAACTATTCAAAACAACGTGCACCGAATGGTAACTCACAATTATCATGTAACCATTAATAGCGATCTTTGTAATAACAAAGTTCATATAAAAAGAGCAAACCTGCAGCATCGTTATTAAATACATAAATTACTTTCTTTAAAGCTAAAATTGCGTAAAGTCTTTTATTGTACATATTTCACCTTTGTATTAGTTCAATTACAGTGTTTGAGTAAGTAAGTTTATATGTTGGTTAATGCTCCGAAACAAAGCTCCTTTAGTATGACTTATTCCATAATATAGTTTGTACCGTTAAGGTCTGTAGGGATATAGGTCCAGCTTGTACCAGTCTCTAGGTACTTTCACTCGAGCTATATTGCGTCACGCGGATGGCTGCTTGTAACGACTATTAAAGTTGCCTATGTATTGAGCAACACATTTAAGAGCTAGATTTTCTTAATAGGTACATTTCAAAATAACTTTTCGTTAATATTATTGTACATTCTACTTCAAACATTTTTACTTTTTAATGTGCAACATTAGATATTTTGTTTAAATTATTTAAGTAACGGAAATTTTCTTTAATGTAATTTGTGCATAGTCGTCACAAGGAAGTGCCTCCATCGTAACCAATAGTTAGATTTTCCGTAAATTTTACCTTTCACGGTACATTACTCGCTTATTATATTACATGAGTTTAAGGCCTGGTGTTAACTTTAAATAACTGTATTGACTATATACCTTTAAGGCGAGTTTGCATCGTCACACTTACCACAGACCGTTTTCATTTTTACATAAATCTTGAAACATAACAAGTCAATTGTGATGTCAAAGTAGGTGGTAATAAAAAAGAAAGCTTTAAAACTATTATTAAATAAATTAATCACTTTAATTGTCACTCATATCCTCGCTTATTACTGTAATATCTAGATATTGAATGAAAATTAAAAAAAAATTAGGCATGCTTAACTTTTTAATCGTATTTTTGCTATGACAGTTTCTATAAATTAGCCTATAAGAATTTTGATGGAAAATATAAGTTATTCTGAAAAGTGCAATTAGTGCAAAAAACCACAAATATTAATAGTTGATAACTTTTTGTTGATGGTAGCATTTAATATTGTTTCATGTAGTAATGTTTTATAACAAATTATATAAAAAATATTTAATTATATATTTTGTTGTATTCTGTTTAATAATGAAAAGATTTTATAAGGATATTACTTGATGAGCAGGTAATTAAATCACGGAAATCTAACTGCGCTCAATTAGGCTTGATTGGTTAGCTATTGTGAAAGAAAACGTGGCTATGAGATTAATTTATTTATCTATATTTTCTTATTAGTATCCTAAGTTTGTGTCTTTATGTATATGCATATATTCATATATATTGTTTAACGTTTAGTCTTAAACGTATCATTATCTACGAAACAACAAGTATTGAAAAAAAAAATAGGATATTGGCTGACGTATTGTGAATAACATTCTTCTTCTTCTTACTTCTGTTAAATTTTTTTTTACGGTACACTTCTATGAAAAACATGTTTCTCGCTGGGATTCCATGGTTTCCCTGTTTAGAAGCCACACAAAATTATGTTTCTGTCAGTTATTTCGATGGATGTCGTTGGCGGGGGCACCGGCTGCTCTGTGTTGGGTGGCGCTGTCTCCGATGACTTTAGGAGCTGGTCCGCCTAACAGACTTGTAGCGGCGTTGCTGGCAGCTTGGGAGCGACCCATCTTCATACTCTGCGCCATGTTAGCACTCCTCGGAGCCATACACGGCATCAAGTGTAAGTATATTTTAACCAAAAAATACACCATCCGGTAAATATATAGAAGGAAAACATTACGTAAACTTATAATTACTAGTAGGCAAGAATTTCGCATAAATTTAATTGACTGTGAGTCCTACGTTTTCTTAATCTTTTCTCAGTTTCAAATTTCTTAGTAAATTTGTATTATATGTAGTGTCGCTACTCTGATATGCATCTTACAAAATACTATTCCAACACTCTCTGCTTCCCCTCATTCTAGCTCCATGGCAAACGTGGCTGTCTCACTGCTCGACGGCATTAGCTCGTCTGTCCTTCGGAGCGCTTCTACTTCACATGCCGCTGAACAAAACTCTGTTAGGCTCACGACTCACACCCACACAGCTCGACAGACACTATGCGGTACGGTCTGTTTAATAAAAACCTGTTCTCAACAGGATGCTTCTGAATAAAAAAGTTATAGTATTTCTTTTATTGCTACATAAATCTCAAAAAGGTAAAATAATTTAGTATCTTAATTTTTTTGGAATTTGAAGGGGCTAGTGGTTTTATTTTAAAAAATTGTTAAACCAATGACAAAAACACAATTTTTTATTGCAACCGCCGCTAGGGTCTTA